>JANHGL010004882.1:0-61755 GCA_024611195.1 Ceyx melanurus | reverse complement strand
CTATCCAGCTCGCCAGCCAGACTTTGTGTTTATGTAGTAAGAGAAAAAAAGATGAAATAATAATAATAATTAAAAAGTTTTTTCTCTTACTACATTAACACAATTATTGCCCTGGCAAGTATGGCATCCACCTGTTAGCTGAGATAATAGTACTCACAGCAAAATAATCATTCATTGACTGGTTGTGTCTTTGCAAAACTAAGATTAAAGACTCCAGAAATGTTTTAACTGTTAATATCTATAGGAGACAGAGTTGAGATAAAAGAAAAAACCCAAACATATACACAGTGCAGGCTGAGACATAAGGCTTTGATCTGGGCGAACAGAGACTGTCAGTAAACAAAGGTTGGCTAATCGGGGAGTTTCCACATTGCATTCTTGTCTCCAAGCTATTTGCAGGTTTATTTATCCATTTTCTAGAGCTCACTCATGGCTTAGTGTGTCTTACCCCTGCTGGACCAACATTTTCACCTACATATGTTAAATACATTTACACCTAGACAATAGTGCCTTTCAAAATTCCTTTGTAAAGTCTTCTTCCATTTCTGGAAGCTGAGTTTTCCATTTGCTTCAGAAGGCTTCCAACTCACTTTCTCTTAGGGCTAATTTGTTCTGCTTTCCCCCTAAATTTTACCCTAAGACTATGCTGTATTTCTGTGTCTGGTTTTATTGGTAGTTTTTTCAGGCATTTTAGGTTTCTTGCATATCTGAAGTGCTAGTTAAACAATTATTTTACAGTATTGAAAAGTTAACACTACATACTAGGGCAGCCCTGTATCCTTCCTCATTTCCCTGCTTTTTGTGGCATTAATTCCTCAAATTCCTACTTCTGGCTAAGTAGCAAAAACCTGCTTCAACATTTCTGTGTCACATAGGTACAGAAAAATGCATAGGACTGCAGATAACAGAGCAAGTCTAAATTCCAGTTGCCCTAGGGTGGGCTCAGAAAAGGAATCTATCAGAGATTAAGACAGAATCTGCAGCACAGACTTAATAAATATTTTCATGCTCATTGCTCTCTCTTTTATCTTCTCTGTGTTTTTTTCCTCATTTATCTATTGGCATTTTTATAATGCAAAATACCAATAAACCAGTATTTTATGAAATCTCAGAATTCTTTGGGAGTGATGCATAGGCAACTTGGGTTATTCTATTACAAATACTGACCCCCAAAAAAAAATCTAGAGACTCAAGGGCTAAAATTCAAAAGCAGAGCTGCTCAGCTTCAGTCCTGTTCCATCTGTCATTGTTCTTGCTAGCTTCTACATGACTGGTATCAGTTAATCAAGAAACTCAAGTTTAAAAGTGTGTTAAGGATCAATTTAAAGAACAGGTTGTAAAAATACACTCCTCTACCTAAATGCTTTCTTCACATACTCTTTGTTTTTCCAGAAATACTTAACAAATCAAAGGCATTCTGCCTTTCCATCCTTAAAAACTCCATTCTCAAAGGTGACATTTGTGATCCTTGTAGCTCAAATGGACTCCTTCATTGTGTGGTTGACCTGAATTGTAGGAAATACTCTGATGCTCAGTTGTTTCTGGACCAGTAAAGGATTATGAGAATGTCCTCATGACATTTGCTAAATGTAATGTGAAATGTTCTAATGAATTCTAAGTTGTATACACAGTATAAACCAGTATGATGGTAAAGATGTCAGTAGAAGTCATTAAACAAATGCCAGTGATAGTTTGCTACATCAAGGCATGAGAATTTAAAGTAGATTAAAATAGGTAAGAGTTAGCAGGATAATCCTGTTTTAACAAGTGACTAGGGCATGCAAAAAAAAAAGATGTCATAGCATCATAGAATGGTTTGAGTTGGAAGGGACTTCTGACGATCAGTTATCCAGTGGTAAAAAGTCTTTCTCTGTCTTTCTTATAAGCCCCCTTTATCTACTGAAAAGCTGAAAAGTCTTCTTGGATCTTCTCTTACTCAGCCTGAACAACTCCAGTTTCTTCAGCAATTCCTCACTGCATCAATCTTCCAGCTCTGAATCATTCCCCATTCATTCCAGCCTTTAATTGTTCCCTTTTCTTCAGGTATATATTCTGCAGTCACTGGGCTTGTAAGAGTGGTTTTTTTAAAGAGTTCTTCAGTGCTGTGAAGTGCCACCATGCTTTTCCAGTCAGGAACCTGTGAACTGGAATAATTTATTTTGGCAACAGTCATCTGTGTCACTGAGGCACCAAACTGCTCCAGCACACCCTCCTTGCTTTGTCTGTTTTGTGTGTTGGGGTGGCTGCCCCTGCCACAATCTGTCTTGGTTTGGTTTTCTCTTACTTACAGTCCTTTTGTAGTGATCAAGTCTGAAAAAAATGCAGAGGCACACTGTCTAACCTTCCAGAAATGTCCTCTGAATCTGGCAGGCTCTTCCTGGCACTACTATAGATGTGCTTGTTTCAGTTTCTGTTGTGCCATGTATGTGCTCATTTCAGTTTGATAATGGCTAGAAATAGCCTAATGACAATCTACACAATCTGGCACTCAGAATCAGAATGGAGATGGAGAAGACAGGATTTCCTCCTCAGTAATTTTTGTTTCCTATTACATTTCTTTAATAGGTTTCAGTTTTGTGTAGTGAAGTAATTGAGGCAATTTCATCAACAATCATTTTGCCATGTCCTTCTCTATATATATTTGTGACAGCTTTCTGCTAAACATTGTACAGTACTACTTCTGCATCTCATTCTCTTGTTCATTCTCCCAGTCACTCCAGAACATAACATTGCAGCCTAACAGACTTTTCCCCAGTATGTTATTGTCTCACATTTCTCATATAAGGTCTTCAAGCTGGCAGCATAATTGCCTTGCTGTGACTGAAAGGTCTGTGTCCTCTTTTGTATTGCCCTTGCAATGGAGACAAGGCTCTGCTGTGGGCAGAAAGCTGCATCTGCTGTAAAAACTCTGCAGTGTTACAGCCTGAATGTGATGGAGATGAGGAAATACAGCACTGCGTGGGGAATGTGCACTGATGAATGTGATGCCATTGCTGCAAGCAGAAGAGGGGAATGTTTCTTCCTTTCTCCCTGTTGCCACCTTTCTACTGAACACACCCCCACAGTCAGGTCTAGATGTGCAGGGACATCTGTCACAGAGAGAGCTCAGGCCTGTAGATAAAGGAGGGTGAGGTTGGTAGCTGATGCTGAGTGAGTGGAAATGTGAAGAACTGAGAAGCAAAGTTGCAGCAGCAGGGCAGGCAGCTTCTGAGATGTGTTAGTTCAGTCTGCTCACTGTTCTACTCAGGGACCTACCTCTGTCACGTGTTTTACATTGGTGCTGTTTGTTCTGAGGCACCAGAATCTGTCTGGAGTAGGGGCTATCATACAGCCCCTTGAGGACCTTGTTTTGTTATTTAAACATGAGTCTTTTTATTTTAAAGGCCTATATGACAGCCCCTACAGTATATGACTATATATGACATATCCTGTACTGTCATACATATATATGACAGGTCCTACAGTATAGCACTATAATTTTGATTAGGTGGATATACTGGGTGAAGAATATAATCAGACTCATTTCCTTGTTTATTTATATATTAGACAGCTGCAGTTTACATTATGTTTCCTGGTGGACAATTGAGGGATGAAAGTAAATATTTTTAGTTTTGAATTAAAGTAAATACTGAATAGTGTGTGTGACCAATGCAGCACAAATAACAAAGTAGACCAGAACATCAAAATCTTTTAAACATTGAAAACCTGATAATAAAGCCCGTAAGAGTCGTATGTATACTCTTAAACACATATGGTAGTGAATCCTGGAAAAAACCCCTGGTTGGTGTAAGAATGTTATGATTTAAAAATACAGCCTTGTGTTTTGAAGGAGAGAAGCCCCTTAATCACAAATAAAAGAAAGGAATAGGAAAACTGAGAATTATTATCCATTATCAATAGACTGATTGGAGCACTTTTTCTTACATAGAAGCAAATAGCTTCCTCTCCTTTGGCTTTCTGCTGTTACTGCAGTCACAGTTTGAAGCAGACGTGACCTAGGAACGTAAGAAACACAAGTTCTTGCCATTTTATACAATGTGTAAAGGACCTTTCTGATGCTTCCTCTACTGAGCATTCTGCTCCTCTCTGTAGCACAAGGTGTCTCTGAGGAGAAGGTCTGACTGTGCTAACAGGGGCTGTTTTCTCTGACCTCAAGCTGGGACTGACCTGGGTGTACATGTGCATTCCTGTATATTTGCCTGTAACATGTTCCCATGTCGTTTACTTTCCTGTGATGCTCAACTTCAGAAGCCTTCATAGAAGGGACTAGGACTGTATTTTTAGACTGTCTAGCTTAAAAATCAACCCACTAGAATCAAGATTGAGGATTCTTGGCCGTTGAGCACTACTTCTATTTGAATAATAAATATATCTATATGGAGGATGTTAAGATATTATTATTTTAGAGCAGGCTGTCAGACTTGCTACTCCTTAAAAAGGAATATTCTTAACAAAGCCAGGAATGCACTGACATAGAATTACTTCTGGAATAAAGATGTTAAAAATAAGAGACAAGAAGAGGATGGATATACATAGTTGTCTGTTATGTTAATTTTTTTTTGTTTGATAATAAGGGCAGAAGGAAGCACACTGCCAAACAAGAGAATTCTAGGCAGAATGATGAGGAGGCAACAGAACCACAGTTTCAAATCATTGAAGAGAAGCAAATAATAAAGGAGATCATAGAACACAGGAAGAAATGCAGTGAACAAAACCCTGAGAAGCAAAACAACAACAACAAAAAACCAACCCAAAAAAGCCCAAACAACAAACCTGGCTTAAAGAAGAAAAAGGATGCTGAAGGAAGAGGAATGAGGAGAAAAGGACTTGATGTGAACAGAAGAAACAAGCAGGAGGGGAAATGTCAGCATGGCTCACAGAGAAACAGCTAGCAAAAGAAAATTTTTACATACTGTGTTTGGAGAAGTTTTTCACTGAAAATAATGGAATGAAACAGAACAGAGCAGACCAGTGTGTTATAAACAGTGGAATCTAAGAATGAAAAATAAAGTCAGGAGGTTAGCAGAGGAGCTGTATCTTTCTCAGGCACACAAATGGAGAAGGTGGTAGTTGCCATCACCTTTGAGGCTCCATGTGGAGAAGGCAGACTGGGTTAGCACTCTGCTGCTAAATTATGCTTCAGCTCTGTCACTGATACAAAGGAACATTCATGATCGTTTGCTAGACAGCTATTTCAAACCTCACAGTGACATTTATTATTCTGGTTTACACATTTTTAGTCTCTTTTATAGCTTAGTTTTGATGTACTTCTGGATAAAACTTCTGCACGAGATAAAGGCTGAGGCCAGACTGTCCTGTGCTTTCACCATGTGCTGTGCACACAGGTGCTGTGTGTAGTTGACAGAGTTCATATGCTTGAACAACAAAGTTTATTGAAAATGTCAAGTATGGGAATATGCTTGGAAAAACTATTTTTTGATAGTGCAACTTTCTCTTACACTTTTGGACTCCATTTACATCAGATGATCCTTCTTTTTATGTGGACCCTACTCCATCTGTTAATGACAATACAATAAGAGTTCTGTTTGTCAGCAAGATTTAGAGACTATTATGATGTCTTTCTGTTGCTGAGATTGTAAAAAAATCTATTTTTACAGGAAAATAGAGTCCTAAACTACTCTTACTGAACATCTCTTCTACAATTCATGCATAATCCTACATCTGCTAAAGAAGCTCTTACAAGCACAAAGTGAACACATCACTGTAGCCAGAAAGCAGTCATTCTTTGTGAATTTGTTCCTAAGTCACTGATGGTTGAGGATAGAAGGAATCTCTGGAGGTCATCTTGACCAAGACCTCTGCTCAAACAGGCTCACCTAAAACCATTTGCCTTAGGGCCATGTCCAGATGGCTTTTATATATGTCTAGGGATGGAGTCTCTCCAAGTTCCCTCAGAAATGTGTGAGTGCTTAGTCACTCTCACAGTAAAAAAGTGTTCCTTACAGTAAAAAAGTGATTCTTGATTTCATAGAGAAGCTGCTCTGCTGTTTCAGTTTTTACCTATTTTGCCTCTTGCCTTTCACTGGGCTCCACTGAAGAGGACCAGTCTCCATCTCCTTGACACCTTCCCTTCAGGTGTTTGTACAGAGTGATGAGATCCCCTTGAGCCTTCTTTTCTTTAGGATAAACAGCCCCAGCTTTCTCAGCCTTTCCTTATGTAAGAGATGCTCCAATCCCTTAATCACTGTAATGGCTGTTCATTGGAGATGCTCCTGTAGCCTGTTTGCAGTCCTCAGACTCTAAAAAAGGGAAAAAAGTTATCTAAAATATCACTGGCATCATTACCTCATGGTTTGAGTCAATAAAAAGCAAGAATAAAACTTTTTTTAGTCTTTTAGGGAGCACTCTCTCATGCACCCACATTATAAAGCTTTCCTATGTATTACAGTTAAGCAGTACATGTCATATAAATCTCTGTTATTACTATTTTATGTGCAGTTTATCTTTGAACTATTGGCTGTTTCTAAGTGCATGAGATGCACTTTAATTTCTCTTATTATTTGTCTTTCTCTTGCTTTTTTATCTGTTGCTATCCATACCAGCTCTGCTCCATCATCTGTTTACTAGAAAATACCCCCTCTCTCATTTTATACATTAATTTCAGAGTGTCTCTAGTCTCCACCATCACTCTCCCATCTACATCTGCTGTTATTAGCTTCCCTTAATTACATTTTGCAAATGCAAATCTCATGCAACCTATGTGTTTCCTCAGGACCTATTATTCATGACTCTTATCCAGGATGCTGGATAAGGACAAAAATCAAAGGCTGCATTATGTCATAAAATCCCTATAATGAACACTGATGTAGGGGTTTGTCTGACAAATAACAAGTTGACCCATGATCCAGCTGAAGCTATAAAAGTAAACCTAAATAAAAAGGATGTTACTTGTCTTCCATGAAATTAAAGCTCTTGAAATGCAATTCCTAGGACTTGGGGTCATTATGTGAATACTTGATATTCCTTTGAGGAGTCAGAGTTTATAAACTAATGAATGAGGCATAAATACTACACACTAGTGGCAATTAATCTTCCTCCAGTATTTTTCATGCTCTTTAATAGGAAACTATACCCATATTATTTAGTCTGGATTCTTAAAGTTCAGAAGCATTTCTCAGCATGATTAAACTGTGAAATATATTTGAAATTAATTGCTACTGACAAGTGCCATTAGACACATATTTGCAAATACTTTTTATAATTCCTTAATAGAAAGAAGTTCTTGTTATTGTTTGAACTTTCAGGCTGTGTTGTGAGCAACAAGAAAAAACCCAACACTTTTTCATTAACTGTTTAAGCATCATGTAAGACAAGAAGTCACAACTACAAACTACTGCTATCAAAAGAAGCAGTGCAGGTAAAGCAGAGTGTGCTGGCTGATTCTATACATTGATGCTAACCAGACTACAAGAAGGAAGAAATACCACTCACATTTTTACAAAAGGTTGTTTAAATCTAGAAATCTCCTTTTTCATATTGCACTTGTACAAACTGTTTTGCTGTTTTAATACTATTTATAAATGTAATAATTCAGAATACAGTATATTCTGATTTCTCATGAAATGATTATACACTTTTAGTCAGGTGATGCAGCAGACCTTCAAGTGCATTATGGCAAACATGCACTATAATTAAATTAGCAGATGCTGCTTCTCAAATGAATCAATCATGCACTGTATTTTCTGAACTGGAATTTGTGTACTTTCCTATTCTCCTGAACTGATCCTATAGAAGAATATTTACCAGTTAAGGATTGTTGATATAAAGTGTAAAGCAATAAAAAAAATGCCAACAGTTACCTTCGCCCCAGAGTTTAAAAATACAACTAGTAAAAGAAGACAAAGAGATAGAGAAAAGGAGAATTGTGATTCATATTTAAATTATTTGAGCTAAAGCTGAGAAAATAAGTCAACATTTGAGATAAAAATAATGACTCACCCTTTTCAGGTTCTTTTCTCTCTCCATTGACTCTAGACAACTTTGACTAGATGCCCTGCTTTGAGATGGCAGTGGAATCACCTTCTTGAAATCACCTTCTTTCTTTTTTCAGGACAGCTATAAAGAGGAATTAGTTATATTTATGCCTTTGTAACCTTCATCAGCTCATCAACATCTTCATTTAGGTTTAGAGGTAGTTCTATTATTTCAGAACATGGTACCAATGTACACTATGCATTGGATTGTATGCATTAGATCAGACCAAAGTTCCAGCTAACATATCTTCTCTTCATCTGTAATTATTCTGTAGTGCTTATAAAAAGAGTTAAGATAATCACAAGCAGATAGTGATACTTCTGGTATAGCTTCCCAGCTTTAAGCTGTCTGACTTTTTGAGTCAAAATTGATATCTTTGTGCTTAATAGCCCTTGATATATTTGTCTTTCATGAATTCATCCAATTTACATCACTTCCATATCTACATCCATCTTTAGGACCACATTGCCTTCATAAATACCTTGTCAAAATTCTTCAGTGTCATGGTGACCTTAAAAATATTCAATCACGATCACTGGTGTCAAAAAACCACAACCTCATAAATATTTCATCAAAATCTCCTTATCACTCACTGTCAAAACAGCATTATTACTTACCACATTCATATTCTAATCCAAAAAAATTACCATATGACAAAGCCTTGGGTTTGCCTACTAGAGTGAATAGAATGAGTAGAATTTGCTGTAGTTAGTTTTACACCTTTATCTTCCCCTCTCTCTTAACTCTGTATTCTCAAGTTAAGACATTGAAATTACAGGATTTTGCAATTATTAAGGAAAGTAAAGTAGAATTAAATATTCACCATGCAGTGTACCTCCTGGTATGTGATAGGGCACCACTGATCAGTCCCCCTGTAGCTTCTTCAGGCTGAACAAGTCCAGCTCCCTCAGACTCATCTCAGGGGACAAGTGATTCAACATCAAGACATTGTGCTTGGACTTGGAAATCTTAGAGGTCTTTCCCAACCTTAATGATTTTATGGTTCTCTGACCCTACACTGAGCTCTGTCCAGTTCACTGATGTTTGTCTGATACAGGGAGTTCAAAACTGAACACAGTGTTTGAGACACTGTGCAAAGTGTGCTGAGTGGAGTTGTGACTGGGGTACAGAACTGTTGTGGGAGTCAGTGTTGAAAGCCTTGCAGAAATCATGGTCAGTGGTGCCCCTGCTCTCCCCCAGTCACAGATGCCACAGTGACTGGACTTCTCTGAAGATGGCTGCAACATTTGCTTTCTCCAGGCATTCAGGAGCTCTCCTGATCTCCATGACCTTTCCAAGATGACAAAAGGCATCCTTGAAAGAATCATTTCTCTCAACTTCCTTGAAAACAGCATGTGGATTGGTATGGGTCAAGTAATTGAACTATCCACTGCTGTGTATTCTCCTCCTTGAACCCTGTTTCTCCATACAGAGTTCTGGGAGACCTTGTTGCTGAAGGCAAGGAGTAGCTCAGTGTGTCTGCTGGCACTGAGTCTGCTCTGCCTTCATTGCATCTCAGAATTAAAAAAGAATCTTGTAAACTGTAACATCTGAGATGACATTCTCTGAACTGTCTAATTTTGAATCATTGGTGTGTCATTCAGCCCATATATCAAGTTATTTAAAAGCTATTTGTAATACATAAGTTCATAAAAAACCTCAAGATTTTCATCTCTAATGCTGGATAATCCTGATTTATTTAGGAATGAAGCTTATTTGGACTTTACAAATCTTAGAGATTAATAATGAAATACAGCTTTTATTAGAAGAGAATTAATCTTCTTTCATAGCAGGCATTTTTGTGAAGATTTTTAGTGTAATTTATTGTCTAGTGAACAAACTTTGAGAAGCAATTACGAGTTCAGCCATGTTCACTTGGCATTTAGTGCTTTGTAGCTACAAAATCTGTTTTCTCTTATGATTTCTTCTGAGTGCAAAATTGCAGTAATTTTTTTCTACTCATGTCAGCAGCCCCAGCATACAGCAGATTTCTTCAGTGCTACCTTCCTTATTAATGTCACAGTTAGAGGAGAGGTACCAATTGTCCTAAAAAAAAATAACAGTTAAAAATCTCTTTCAACATTGATCCATCTTTGATACTGAAATGATTGGAAAGATGAAAAATATTTACTTGATAAGTTCCACTAGCCTGTATAAATATGCTGACATGCCCCATTATAGCTTCCCCTGTTTATTTCTTTTATGTACTAGCAGATGTTGGGTACTGAGTAATGTAAGAGCCTATTCCAGATCTGGGACAGCACTAACACCATTATTTACTGTAATTTGCTATGCCTTCTTATGGCTTCCAGGGTCCTCTGTGCTATCCAGACTGGTAAACTCATTTTCCCAATCACTTCAGTAATATCATTACTCTTTAGGTTATTCTCAGACACCAAGGTCTTGTGCTGTAGTGCCTCAGAGCCTATCAAACTACCCACTGCAGCCCATAGAATTATATCATTATTGCAGGAAAAAAGTTCTGTAATCAGAAAAGTGTGGAACAATCTCAAATAAGTGTAAAATCAGAACTTCATGGTGGATTTTGAGATTTAGCCCCTCAACCTTCAACTTTGCAGGTCTGACTGCTCTGCTCTGCTCTGAAGAGTCTCATGATGTGGAGGGCAAGGATATAAAGAACCATTCTGGGCAAGGCCTGTACCTAAATCAACCCTAATGCCCATTATAAATGAGGAACATGCAGGAATACCTCTGTGAAGACTGGTGGTGGTTTGGGTAAGCTGAAGACTTTAGAATCTTTGATTAAAGCAAACGAGTAACGAGCAGAGCCCACAGTTAATGAAACATCTAAATAGCAAATGAATTAAATAGAAAAGAAAAAAAGAAAACAAAACCAGTAAGGTATTGCAAGTAGTAAAATGAAAAACCAGTGGACAGGCTTGTGAAGTAGTGTGAAATTTGTACTTTGGCAGGTATTTCTAACACCCAGTCTAAGATGGTTTTTCCATAGTTCAAGCCCATCACTGCTTCTCTGTTCTCTGATTAATGACTCTGTCTTGCCATGTCCCAGTACATGTTTCCAGGGTGAGTTATCATATCCCCCGTTGGTTATCATTTTGGCAGAATAGTTTTAGTTTGCTTATACTTTCTACTTCAAAGGTTTTATATTCTAAAACTTGTTAAGTATTTTTTTTTCCCTATGCAGCAATACTGGTTGCCAATTCAGTGTAATGTTTCACTTCAGGGCTGAAGTAGATCAGGATAATTGTTTTCTGTACTTTATATTCACTTCTATTAAGAGTAGCCACTCTTTTTCTGCACTAGTTGCACAACTAACTCATACTTAGTCCTTAATCCACTTTAATTTCTACCACCTGAAACAACCGTATCATCAATTGCATTTTGAAAGTCACTGAACTTGTCTTACTGAATTAAAAATAAGGAAAAAAAAACACATTATGAAGCTTTTTGTTCAGGAAATGAGCAACATCAGACATTTTGGAAGAAGGGGGACCATTATCTAGCTATTATTTCAGATATTGCTGATCCATGACTTTGGATCTTGAAATAGCTACATAAAGGACCCTTGTGTCTCACTCCTTGTAATTGAGCTCGTTCAGAGGCTAATTTTACCTTCTTTACCTTTGCTTCCCATGTTGTACTGTTCTGCCAGCAGCTGTTGAGGCAATAAAGAAGCATACAGTTGCAAATCATGCTACAGCAAATCTCTGTCCATAATGAGCACTTTTGCTGTCCAGAGAGTAGCAACCTTCCTTTCTATAGCTCCTGTCTGGAATGACCTTCCTGCCTCTGCCTTGCTCAGCGTTTGAACCATGTCATCTTGGGGCAGAGCTGCAGTCTGGACCTGTGCTGTGTCAGGATCCTAATACAGTTGTCCTTTAGACCTTCAATTTTTTCTGTCTAATGGAAAAATTCTGGCTAGAATCTGTGTTCCTTGCTATTGTAAAGTGACTTCCACTCTTCCATACTGATGTCTGGGGCAGGAATCATTACGCAATTGATTTAATGGTGATTAAAAACATAGTACTAAATAGAGTGTGATACAGCAACAAAACAATCCATGAGAAAGAAAGGAAACTTCAGAAAATTCTTGGAGCATAACCATACCTGCAGGTTTTGTAGGATGCTGCAATAGATGAGTGTGTTATAAATGCTTTCAACCTACTGCTGACTTTGGGTGTGTAGCCACAATTATTGATTGTCAGTAGGACATGGGGAGTTTGCCTGACAATTCCTTACTCAAAACATGGAGCATCTATCAGTGCCCAGCCTTCCCACCCCCAGTAGCATGATTATATATAGTTCAGCATGAGGCACTGCTCTGTGTAATTCTGTCAACCACACATGGGAAAGGAAGAGTCCTGACCTATTTATCCACACAGCTGTCCCAAGCCTGGGCATAGCCTAGCTTTAAACTGCAGGGAACTATTGCTGGAGTCATGCTTGAGTTCAGCCTCCTCTAAGTGTAACTCTCAGAGAAAATGTGAATAAATTGTTTGCAACTGTGTGAAACAAGTAGGTGACAATGAAGCATGAGCAGATTCAGAATATGTAGGCAATATGACTTCATATTAACTCCAGTATCCTTTCTAGAAAAGTAAAGGAACAATGCTACAAATCTCTTGAATTTAACAACCATACGAAGAGAAAAAGGACATTTGATTCAGAAAACCATATAATCACTAATTAGTTTTCATGTACAAGGAGAGGACTTAAAATTCACCAAGTTAATTAGCTGTTTTATGATTACATAACTTTGTGCGTGTTTATTAGGCTCATAAACAAGTCTTTTTGTTAGAAATTGATGGATGTTGAAATAATTACATAACAACAGTAGACAACACTAGAAAAAGTGAGGACCTGAATCACAGGTACAGCTCACCCAAGTATGCAGACAAGTCTTCATCATTAGACCAGTTCATTTACAAGACTTAAAAAAACCAAATAGCCTGGACAAGAAGCCAATTTTTTATAGGACAAGCAGGTTCTATTTTGAATGCAAATTCAACATTTAAATGAAACCCAGTTATTTTCCGTTTACATTTGTGTCTCCAGTAAAAGATCTTTGCATATTTGTTACTGGCTGCTCACTCCTCCCTATGTCAAAACTATTCCAGTATAGTAGTCCCTCCAAATGCTCATGGGTAGGGATGGCCACTAATGAAATGCACTGGAGTTGTTCTTTTCCTTGAATTTCACAGTCAATAACCACCAGATAAACTTCAGAAGTAATTGTGGTACCAACAACAAGAGCCACTTTGCCAGTGGAACACCCAAGCTAGAGAATTATATTCCTTCTGATGCTCTTTTCTTTCACTCCATGAGTCACACATTCCTTTCTAAACAGCACACCAGGTTTAAGAAGGCTACCCAGCATGTTCTATATCATATGGTGTTGGATGCTCTCTTTCCACCAGAACATGTGGGACATGAGGGTGAGAATGACTTGGCATCCAAGTCTCTCAGTCCTTGAGAAAATCTGCATCCATATAAAAAGAGTAGGAATAAGGCACTGACATAGTTTCTTCTGGCTATATTTTAGATGAAAACCACTAGCCTTGATTAGTTCTTTGGAAATGTAGCTGGCAAAAAATTTGTCAGAGTTATGAATGTCCCATAGATGTCAGACAACCTATTGTCTCTGAAAAGCAGTGGGGAGGGTATATATGATATCCACCCAGTGCTTTGTTTGGATATCATCATCATCCAAGCCCTTTACTGGATTTATGTGCATTTACACATCTCTGAGAAACATATACACTTCTTTGAACAGCAAGCTTAGAAATTGACAGTAAATAAAACATGAGGCAACTTTAAGAGTAAACTTAGGGCATCTCTCTGTATCTTTGATAGCTGCAGAGCTATGTAAAAGTTTTTAACACAAGCCTAAGCAAACCCAGCAACTGGGCAGCCCAGCTTGGGCCAGTCTCTTCAGTAGAACTGTAATACTCAAAATTTACATATAGTATGGCCTTACATGCACCAGAATAGACATTCTTTGTGCTACTGAAATAGCTCAAAGAACACTTCAAATTACTTCCTACAGACAGCTGAATGTGCTTTTAGATTTTTCCTTTAATGAAACAGATATGTCCCTCCCACAGTGTGAGAGTTTAATGGTACAGAGCTATCTTAACACCACTTTCTCTTTTCCATCAAAGGAAGTGTATCCCAAAGTCAGGCAGCATAATCTGGGGCTGAGCCAGCTCTGGTTGATCTTGACAGGCAGCAAATTCCCTTGCATGCTGTGGTTCAAACAGCCCTGGTTCAAAGCTGAGGGTAGAGGGAGAGTTTCCTATCACGTTGCAGCTTGTTATTTTGAAGATTATAACTGACTGCAGATACTTCCTTCTGCAGTGGCTGCTGTAAAGGGTCTGGTTAAGATGTCTATGAAAATCTAGATTCTGTACTGCTGGGTTTCCACTGATAGTAAATAAGGGAAGAAAACAAAGATAAACATTACAATTGCAGCTGTGAAAATACTGTGGGTTGTAACACAGAGAGTCATTTGATAGGTGAGGTGTCACTGATTCACTATTATTAGACTCAAAGGTCTCTTTGCTAAGAGGGTTATATGGTTCAGGTTGAAATAAATTGATTTTTATACCTGGCTGATATAACACTACAATGTGCTTGCTTTTTTTTTTTTTTTCCAGTAGACTCTATGTGCTGAGAGCACATATTATAATTATACTGTCATTAAAAATCTCACTCTGCATGTGTTAATCCTTAGTGCAAATATACTAACTAGCATTGTGCCCAGGAACCTTGACTCATGAATTATTGGTGAATCTGTTTGTAAACTTTTGTTTGATAGGAATGTCTGGACATTAAAGTATATTAGTCACATATTAGCTGAGATAACAGTTCTATTTTTAGTGTATACTCCTTTTTAACACTCATTGCAGAGGGGGTTGGACTAGATGACCTTTAGAGGTCCCTTTCAACCCAATACATTCTATGATTCTAAATACATGCTTCACATGGATGTATATCTATCAGCAGATCAGCATCAGAAATACATGCACATGTGCACACTTTACAGTCTTCTTACCTGCTGTAATTGCAGCTGAACTCCTGCTTTTTGGATCTTTGCCTTCCAAATCCATGTGGTGCACGGGCATCTTTCTGACATCTTTCAGCACTCAACGCTTGATCCCACCAGCAGAGCTGTACTTGCTTATTTACAAATAAGGAAAAGAGCCACCTCTTTTAGCATGAAAGGCAGTTTCCCTAACACATTTGAAAGAGCAGGTCTCCTTGCAACAACTGTAGTTCAGTTTAATTAGGCACATTTATCACTGAGCCCAGAACAGAAACTAGGCATCATTTCTGCAGAACCAAGAGATTTAAAGGGATGCTCATTGTGATTGTTTCTTTACTCTTTACAGGTTCAAGCACTGTCTTCCTACTCATGTCTAGTTCAAATAAAAGTGTGATCTAAACAAGATAACAGGATCACAGAAGTGTAAAGAAATCAAAATTTTGGATCACTATGATATATATGAAAGGTCCTGGATAACTGACAAATGCCTGCAGCATCTTTATCTGCCCTTTCTTCAGTAGTTGCCACTTCTGTTCTTTCTCCTCTTTTACTATTTCAAGATGTGATGTTTTCTTTGGTCATTTTAAACACATTTTTATGCAGTAGTTTGAGTGCAAAATTAGAAACCTTATAGTTGTAAGATAAAATAATTACCCTTCATATTCGAAAAGACTGTACAGTGAAGCTAGGCAGGTGTTGCAAAAAAACATTGACAGAAATACCAAGAATATAAAAGCTCATTTCCAGACTGGACTTCAACCATTCCAGTTTTGTCACTATGTGAAGAACATTTCTTTCAGAAATACTGATTGGAGGAATAAAAGTTTTCTTCATCTAATTTTACATTTATACAAAGACATGTAATTTATCGTATATATTGAATCTCTTTACACAAACCTATGAAGCCATTTTTAGAAGAGAAGGCAGGGTGATGAGATATTATGATAATGTGATAGAAAGCAGACAGTTAGTCTCAGAGTTTGACATACAATGATAAGAAATTCAGAACTGAGAAGCCCAAGAACAGGGCACACATCTGAAGCTAAGCAGTTGATACAGCCAGTAGCAGGTATTAATGTCACAGAAAGACTAAAAGCATTGACAAGTCAAGAAGTGTTAGAATTCCTGTGGAGTCCAACTTCATTGGAAAGCACATGAAAAAGTTTGGAGTCAAGCTATTATTCCCTTGTAACATAAACTGTTAGTCTGCAGTGTTGTAACATAGAGTACCAGAGAAGAGATATTGCCAAGACCTCAGAGGCTCTATCCCATCTGTAACAGGGCTGGGGAGGATTGCTCCAGACTTTCGTTTTCCTTATGTGTGAGTTAGCCAAACACTTCAACTTGTTTCAGACTGATTCTCTTGGATCAGTCAAATCTCCTCATGCTGACAGTAATTCTGGGACTAGAATTTCTAGTTGAGGTCAAGGTGGGGAGTTAAACAATCAGAGAGTTCAGAATTATGAATGTAATATGCTATTGCAGTACAGTAGGCAAAAAACTCTTCAAATATTGCCTTGTAAAATAACTATAATTTGTCTTTTCCAAATGATATTACTTCTATAGGAACTCTCTGGAAACTCTACAACAATGCAGATCTTTTTTCAAACTATAACTTTTCATGAAAACAAAGCTGTTTGAACTGAATTTTCCTGTCTTCACAAAAAAAATTGAGCATAAAAGATCAGAACCCTCTCTTTTGGTAGTTAAGAAACAGAAGCAAGCTTTTTGGCCACCAGCACCTGTCCCCAGATGCCAGACTACAGTTACTGTAGTTCCCATTACTCCCTCAGAATCCAGGAAGATCTCTCTCTGTTCCAAAGTGCTGGTCAAGCTCCAGTTAGCTCGGCATTCTGGCAACCCAAATTCCTCTTGCAATTCTGATTTAATGCATTATTCACCAGATCCCATTTTTACAACGTGTGTAATGCTGTTACTCAAGAAGTGCCTGAGTACTTTTCAGCACAATGAACTGGACCTTAGAGTGAATTATGTTTTCAGTGAGCCACAGCAGTGTATGAATCCAGTGTGAGCAATTCTGACTGAAAAGGTAATTCTAACCTCTTCCAGTATTTTTTCAAAAGGATTACAGAATTTACTCTCACTAAAGCAAGTATGATATTGTTTATTATCTTTGAGATGAGTCACAAGTTGGTCCTCAGTGAGGTTTTTCCTCTGAGAATACCTTTGTGTAGGAAAATTACTATTTCTAGGGGTTCTCTACAAAAGCAGTGGTTATCCCTGTGCCAATCTCAGAAGAGGAGCAGGCTGGGATTTGTGGCCAGCTGGCACCAACTCTTTCAGTAGACCCTATCTAGAGGGTAGCTGCAGACTGGTAGGTGCTCAGAGCATGCTCTGTTTTAAAACACAGACAAATGGAGAGGTTGTTGTATGAATGGTCACACAATCAGCCTTTATTCAGTGTATATTTTTGTTTCAATTCCAAAATGCAGAGATAGTGGCATACATATTGAGAAATGTGACTGGAACTTGAAGGAAGAGTATAGTGGAAGAAATTTAAAATCTGATTTTTCTCTCTTTACAGGAGATATTTTTAAAGATAATAAAGTGCTTGGGTATCTTTACTGTCAGACCAGTGAGGATGAAACCAAGCAGGTTGTGGCCTTTATAATAGTTTTGTTGGGTTTTTTTCCCCACACCTGTGAGAAAATAGGCACATCTCCATGGTCTACAAGATCAGGGTCTGAATGAAGCATCTTCTTCCTACACTTCAGTTGCTTATTCTGTAGAAGATATGATCAAATGGTACTGAGATATTTTAGAAAGAACTGTTTTTGACTGAACAAATGTATTTTCATCTGTAGAAATTTCTAACAGGAACATGGTTCAGCAATTTTTTTCAGTGGGGGAAATCTGAGATTATTTTAATAATATTTTGACTAATTTTATGCAGATATTTTCATTACATAAATATGAAAAAATCAAGGTAAAATTAGTATTACACATATAGTTATTCTTCATTTTATCCTAGTAGCATTGTCTGAATATTAGTATCACTCTCTGCATACTAGTAAGTAACTAAAACTCGAGCTGCAGTTGAAAAGTAGATTCTGTCCAGCAGAGGGACTGTTAGAGCCAAATGTGAATGTGTTAATTGAATTGTCTCCATGAAAATAAGAGCCTACCAGATTTTAAAATAACCATGAAGATCAGTGAATTAAAACATTGAGAAAGTAGAATAGGTGCTTGGAAAGTTTACAGCCTTAGCAAACAAAGCAAAACAGTTGCCAGTAATGAGGACATTCAGAGATTGCTTTGTGTGATTATGGGAAGCAAAGGTAAGATTTGTGAACTTTACTGATACTGTTGCCATGATGATGCCAAGTGGTTGGCACTTTGTGTTGTAAGCAGGTGGCCACATAAGCTATCAAATGGTCACAGTTATGTGACATTGAAATGGTTCAGCTTATTTTTGAGTGAGAACATTTTTTTACTCAGCCATAATCATTAAATAACAACAGGATGATTGTTTGGGGAAGATCTAAGCATGTGAGGAGGACAATGCAGCCTGTTCCATGTTCAGTAGATGCTTCTGTACAGATGGTGTCATCTCATTCCTTTATTCCTTCATGGAGTATCTTCCTTCTTGGTGGTATCCAAAAGAAAGCAGTCTCAGTGCTCAAAAATGGTAGCAGTAGCAAAGGGTTTTTCCTTCACATACTAATCAATGGCATTCCTTTTCACATCATGTAACAACCTTTGCAGTGATCACTGGAGTGAAACTGGGGAAAGGCAGCATGCAAACATCTTCATTCAGGTCATGGAAACCAGCATTCTAATTTTGTATAGCTAGTCATGTTCTTCATATAGTTTTATATGAGAAGCCCTATTCTCCCACTTAGAGCTATGTAAAATCACTGCATGCAAAGGAAAAAATGTGGGAAACATGATGACTACATGTTTTTATACATGAGTATGCTGAGATGAATACTCCTGTGCCCTCAATATTTCAAGACAGTAGGGAACCAAGACCTTTGAATTTGTTCAGACCACTTAGGAACCTGATGCAAAGAAAGAAAGGGGAAAAAAAAAAGGACACTTTTATTCTCCCAGGGAGAGAAAAGAGCATTTCTTTGTATTGTGCCTCGATCAAGAATACTGTATCCAGCTGAGCCTAATCAAATGGAGAGAAATCCCTGGCAGTGTTTGTGTGCAGAATACACACAAACTCCAAGACACAGTATGAGCCATGGTGCCTGCTGTCAGACTTTCTCCCCTCTGCAGTGCTTTTTTGCTTTAAATCCATTTTATCACACTGTTGTGGTTTAACCCGGCAGGCAGTTAAACAGCACACAGCCTTTCCTCCACCCCCCCCCAGTGGGGCAGGGGGGACAATCAAGAAAAAGGAAAAACTCATGGGCTGAGATAAAGACAGTTTAATAAGAAAAAAAAGGGAAAATAGTAATAATGACAAAAAAATACACAACACAAGTGGTGCACAATGCAGTTGCTCACTATCTGCTGTCTCCAAGCAGCAGCCTACCACCCCCCAGCAAACTCTCTCCAGTAGTATTGTTCATAGGGTATAGAATATTCTTTTGGCCAGTTGGGGTCACCTATCCTGTCTGTGACCTCTGCCAGCTTCTTGTGCACTCCCAGCCTGCTCACTGGGCATGAGAAGCTGAAAAGTGCAAGCACTGCTCAGCTAAAACATCAGTGTATGATCATCAGCAGGCTCCTAAATCCCAAACACAGTACTTACTATTCCAGTTACTAGAATGGACATTAACTCTATCCAGCTGAAACCAGGACATACACTGATTTTATTAGCATCTTGTTGTTTGTTTTCTTGTTTTTGTTTTAACTGAATAGATCTAGGCATGCTTCAGAGATCCACTAAACAGACAAATCTTGTTTTCTATCTCAGGGATGAAGCACAAAGATGACAGTCAGGAGACAGTTACTTCTTTTCCCTATCTCTGATGTCAATTGAGTATGATATCCTGGAGAACTCACCTTCTCTCTCTGGGCCCCTGTTCCTAACATCAAAAACTGAAGCTATTGAAAATAACATGAAAACACAGCGAGGTTGTACCAGTGCCTGGTGCAGTTTGCAGTGAGTGCAGTGCTCAGGAACAGGAGATGGCTAAGCCTATTCTGAACAAGATGGAATTCTGCTTTCACTACTCTTCTGTTGTTTTTCTTTGATTCTCTTCAATGGATTCTACAGTCCATGCTTGAACTCATTTAAGTTTTTAGCAAATTTTTAATAAGTTTTTAGAAATTTTCTGTTTTGTTTTCCATTTATTTCACAATAATTCCCAGAAATACATTTGATTTCTTGACTGCAGCTCCACTGACCTGACATTTTCATGTAGCTATCTATTATGACCTGGAGAACTCATTTCTCAGCAATGATTGTCAGCTGTCAACCCACCACTGTAAACACAAAGATTTGCAATTGTTTTTCACTAATTGTGTTCATTTTCCAGTTGTGTCTGATCCACAGTCTCAGACAACATCCCAAGATTCTTCTTTGCCAAACAACTTTCCTAATTCCACTGTGGATTTTATCACATTCATTATCCCCCTGTGACCTCTCTTGGGGCTGTTCAATTCTGTATAAACAATTTTACCCTGTTTGATTATTTCCCACACTCACTCGCTGTACAAAGCATTGTGTGAACTAGGTCTCCATTTCCCTTCCCCACAGGAAGGTCCAGGCTGCCCAGAGAGGCAGAAAGTTGTCATTTTGTGCTGCTTTCAGCTACTAGTTTCAGCCCAGGTCCCTGGACATCCCCCAGAATTCATCTCCACTCAACCCTCTGATCTCCAGGATCATCCCACACTCCCAGTATCTTTCCTCCAGTTGGTACATTCACCACTTTCTAATTGACAGTCCTCTTTCATGTGTCTCTACTAATTGTAGGCTTCAGGGTGTGTCACTTTTGTTCAGTTCTAGTGCCATCAGAATTTCCAACCAGTCCACCCTGGTTGCAGCCACCAAGTAGCAGGTTTCTGCTTGAATATAAAAAGGCTGTGTTTCAGACAGGCACCCCTACACAGAC
Organism: Ceyx melanurus; assembly: GCA_024611195.1. Lineage (NCBI taxonomy): Eukaryota > Metazoa > Chordata > Aves > Coraciiformes > Alcedinidae > Ceyx > Ceyx melanurus. The sequence continues at coordinate 40,704 of JANHGL010004882.1, read as the reverse complement.
AGACACACACCTCATTATCTGCTGCCTGTTAGCATTTGCAGTTGAAGTTATTTTTATCACCTACAACACGTTTAGACAGCTGCATCTATACTAATCACGACAGAGTGACTTTAAAGGCAGTAGAGAATAAAGGCATTTTTAAGGTATCTCATCTACTTTAAAAGTGCCATTTAAAGATGTCACAGGCTGAGCCATAGAAATGTCAGTTGTCTTCATCTGTAAAGTAAAAGAAACACTGGGGGTTGATCTCCAGCTCTCTTGATCAGGTCTCTCCTCCTTTTCACAGCTGATTACAATTTAAAGATGTAAATATTATTCTGCCTATTTTTTTGAGAGGAAGGGTTGGGGTTTGTCTGGGTTCTTGTCTGAACACAGCACAGCACTGCAGGTGCCTAGAGAACACTGAGGTAAAGGAGGGACTTCCTAGGTGGTTTAGTCCACAGCGAGGCAATAGCTAAGAGATCCTTCTGGATCTCAGTTTTACATTTGATCATGAAAGATCCTTAAATCACTTATCAGAACTGATTTACCTGGTGTTCTTGTATTTGTGGGGTTTTTTTCCTCTGATGTTCTGTTTCAAGTTCATTAATAGGAAAAAAAAAAAAACCAACAGAAATAAAACAAGGAATAAACCCTGACCTTTTCTATCTTCTTTAATTAGACCCTGAACTCATGGCTGTTGGAGATCTTTTTTTTTCTTCTAAACTTTCAGACTAGTACAGACTGAATAATTCGTGTTATATTTTAGTATATAATGTAGCATACTGAACTGGAGAGTTACAAAAAATCCTTTTAGCACAATAGGTTTATTGAAATAATTATGTGTATTCCCTTGGCAGGTATTTTACTGTATATAGAGATAAGGAGAAACACACTTCAGTACAGGTATTTTGTTACTCTTGTTGAAATTCATATCAGATATTAAAGCAGCTTATAATCAGACTGAATTTTCCTGTTGGCTTTAGGGAATGGAATATGTACATTGGTTTTTTCCTTTCCTTCTTTGGCTACTACTCAAATGTCTCTTTATTTAACATTCAAGGTGCATTTACTAATCATTGCCAGAGGCACTGTAATTTTAATAGGTCATAATAGGTCATATATGTCATACTGCTTTATATGCACCCAGGAATATTATTACAGTACATAAAAAATGAGATTAATGAGATTTATTTTTATATGTCAGATCTGATTACAGGTAAAATTGTTTGCACCTATGACTTTAAAATTCTAACACGTGTGACAGGCAAGCCCTACAATAGCCTGTTAGTGCAAGGGATTGTCTCAAAGAACAATCCCAAGGGAACAGCTCGGTATTCACTTCTCCTGTGTTTAGCATATATAGTAAATGAGCTTCAGTATATTTAAATAGGGATTTTGCAGCAGAGATTTTATGTTCTGAATGTCTTCTGGATGGCATGGCTGTAGAATATAGGAAACTAAGTAAAACAGACTCAAGATGACAAAACAGTATTTATTCTAATTGCTGTAAAATAATCACTTGGGAAGGAGGAATAAGAAAGCAGATTGTCATGCAGTTTCTGTATTATAGAACTGTATTAATCTACATACATTACTAGCATAAGACAATCTATCTTTGCAAATATTAAAGCTCTTTTACTGGAAGCAACAAAGCAGTAGAGCTCTCAATTTAGCACTGCTGGGCCAACATGTCTACTGCAAGTGAAGAAGGGGGGCGTGGGGAATGACAATAGTGTCTCCCCTAACTCTATTGCACATCCTTAACACACACAAATTTGTGGCTTTAGGAGCTGGAATATTTGTGTATTTGGGAGCAGATGCTCCTGGTTCAGAGTGACATGTGGCAAGGGTATGACTTCATCCTTCCATGTGAATTTGTCCTGTTTTAAGAAAGTGAAGAGAAACTCCACAAAGATCTAAAAGAATTAGATCTTTCATGAGAGAAAATAAATGAAATTTTCCTAAATTCACTATCAGGTATATATCTTAGTGAAAAGGACAGATTAAAATTTTATTTTTTTAGAGGGAAAAAAAAAAGTAGATTTTTATGTTTACTTTAATAAGCATTTAAAAAAAAACTTACATTATTCTGGAGTTACTGGATTTTTGTCTGTTCATTCTATTTCTTTATAAAAAGCACCTAAATTCCCTACAATTTTTTCTAGTATTAGAAAAATATTTCCATTCTTAGAGATTAAAAAGCTATATAATCTACTCTATAATCCAATGGAAAAGGTGGTACAGGAAAACTTAAGAGAAATGGATAGCAAAACTGAAAAAACATAGAAACAAAAAGATGGAAATGCCTCTGGGGAAGCTTTTGAATTTTTTTGTTTTACTGTTTTAAAAAATGAAAACTGTTATGAAATTAATTTTCCTGCAGCTACTGATAACTAATTCACTGCTCCACACTTTGGTAGAGAAACAGGTGCACAGTTTGCTTATTACAGTCACCCACTGCCTTGGGATGTTCAGCATTCCTGAACTAGAAATCTACAGGTTCTTTCTTTTCACTTTAATCTGCAGTGTAGCTTTGTTAGGTAGAGGCTTCTACTCACCATGCTTGTAAAAAAATAAAGTCAAATTGCAGGTCTAAACCCTTTTATTACCCCGTTACAGGTATTAAATTATGTCCCTTGCTATGCCACTGTAACTGGCTTTAGTTCAGCACAAGTAGTCAAAATTGTGTGTAAATGACAGTAAAATTTAGCCCAAACACTTCAAAGAAATGTGACAGATCACATTGTAACAGTGCCTTAATAACTAACTGAAATGGCCTTGCCTGCTGCTAATGTGCTTTATCTAACCACTATAGATACAATCTGCCATTGCCTCAGTGGCTGTCTTACCCTGACTGTGGATCTGTGCTTCCTGAAAAATCTGTTATGATCTTAAAGCTGAAAATCCAGTCATTTTTAAACCCATTACTAGTGAATGGCTTATATTGTTTTAGTCTTTGTATTATTGTTACGATTTTGAAATCATTTCAAATGATACCAATTAGAATACTTAGCCCCAGTTTAACTTTACATTGTATTGCCACATCAAAAAGCTATTCTTTTCCTATAAAAACTTCAGTTTGAAATACTCCTATTTTGATACCTGTGTCATTAGGCTGTGGTGATTTTTCCAGGGCAGGGCAGTGTGTTTTGAAGTTATTGGCCAAAAGTTAATTACAAATTTGGAACTCTCTGTGGACAAATCTGCTGAAAGCCTACAGAATTCTGCTAGGCACAGGCTGTCAGATCCTCTCTGGAATGCTGGATAATCTGTCTCCATAGTTCTGCTGCAGAGTTAAAAAGCTGTAAAACTGGCATTTTCTTCTTTTACTCTATTACTTCAAGATCAATCACTGTAAGTATTCCCATCTCATCTGGCTCGACATCTGAGAATCTCTTTCTACATTTCTGTTCACTTTGACTGCATATAGGCTGTAGTTCTCAACTTAGTTCAAGTTTCTGGTACCTTGCAAGCAAATGTTTACTGTTGGGAATAAAAGATTTGATTCAAGTGCTTTGTGCTACGTGTCACAGAATGGTGAGGGTTGGAAGGGACCTCTGGGTACCATCTAGTGCAGCCCCCCTGCCCAAGCAGGCTCACCTAGAGCAGTAGCCCAGGAATGTGAGCAGGTGAGGTTAGAAAGTCTTGACACCTGCCCTTGAGACATTTATAGACTTTGATAAGATCCCATCTCAGTCTTCTCTATTAACCAGAAGCTTTTAAGACATGATTTTTGTCACATGTACATTTCCCTGGTGTGATTTATTCTATATTGGCTGAATATTGCTTTTGTGAATACTTTAAAAATACAATTCTTCATCTGTAAAATCCTAAGATCCTATTGAGGACCTTATTGGCTGAAGTGCTTTATGTTTATGGAATATCTTAAAGGAATGTGCTGCATAATTAACAACAGAATACTAAAAGACTTCCAGTTTCCCCAGTTTGCTATTAGACTAGAGGTAGAAAAGCCTGCTACAAGAATCATTACTCAGTCTGGTTTAAATTTTATCTTGTGCAGAATACAGTGGCAAACCTGATTATATTGTTTATAAGTCTGACACTGTGGCTGCTTGCTAAACAGAGCATAAAATTAAAACTTCTATTTCTTGTTTTAAAATTGCTTTATAGAAAGATCATTTTATTACTATTTATTGTGCAGAGACAGCTATTTTCAAGACAAGAAATAGTCATGATCTTTATTCTATGTATTACATTCAGCAAGTAGGGACCATGGATCCCTTTGACCACTCTCAGACTACCTCTCCTTTATACCTTAACCAGGTAAATAAAATAATTTTAGTATGGCTGTGTTTCTTTCATTCTGAGAGTTCTCATCAAATATTTCTGAAGAACTAACTCAGTGGTTTAGGTATATTCACAGTGAAAAGAACCACACTGCTGTCCTGATCAGTAAAAGAGCTGCCAGAAATACCTGACCTAGCCAATCACATGTGGAAAATTAATGTATTCAGTTTATTCACATAAGCTGAATTAATAATCAGGTACTTAAATTAGTGCCTTAAGACCTGGAATGGAAGAGTTTAGAACGTGTATATTTTGCACAGAAAAGATCATCCAGGGCTGGTGACTCAACCACCTCCCTGGGCTGCCTATTCCAGTGTCTTGACTATTCTTTATGTGAAAATTTTTTGCCCTGCAGCTGTGGGGCAGTGTTCTGGACTGAATTCTTAAAAAAATATATTAATCTAAACAAAGACTTCTACATTCATATATTCATCCATTATTGTCAAGTGTACTTTAGAATAATATGTATAAGACCTTTAACTGCTTGTGGTATTTTCTTCCACAAATACACAATCTTTAGATTCCTCTTTCTTCTTTTTCTGCCTGTCTCCTCCAGGCAATTTCCTGAAGCTCTGCTTGCTCCTTTCTCTGGAAATCATCCTTTTCTGTATAATGAAAGGAATTTTAGATAATAATACAGTAAGGGTGAGTAAGAAGATGTGAAGATAGTGAATAAAAATCACATTATAAGTTCCTGGGTGCTCTACATCACTGCATGTGGAATAATCAGTTTCTTTAAAGAGGACTAAGTGACTATTCTTTACAGTAAAATAGAAAGATTTGCCCCCACATTATGGAATTAGTATTTCATTAGTGATTATATAAATCTGTGTTATTTTTATTACTTTGTTTAGCGTTTGAAAATAATTTTCAAATTGTTATGAAGAGAACTGCCTAAATAATTTCTCTGTGTATTTGCCTTTCATTTCATCCTCTTATGTTGCTTAAGGGAGTTTAAAAATCAACCCCTGGTGCAACCCTCTCCCATCTGGCCATTCAAATTCTTAATTGGAACTTGGGTGCTTTTTTCAAGCTAAACCTCAAAAATGCCTTTATTGTCATATAAAAATACATGTTTCTCCCAACATCAGGACTTTAAGTTAATGCTGCACCTTCGAAGGAGGTGAATCAAGTGAGTAATAGACCCTTCTGCATGAGAACTCTGAATTTCACACAGTCTGATTAACATGAGCCTCAACACAGATGGCCTTGAAACATTACCATGGATAAAGGCTTGGAGGGTCCTCATCTGCTAACAATGCACTTGCTGAATTAATAGCTTCTGGGGACCTGCATTTTGTGGTGTCAGTAAAGCTCATTCATTCAGAGGCCCAGTTTAAGATCATCTTACTTGGCTTAAGTATAACAGTAATTTTGTTCTCACTGTAATTTGTACCATGGAGGTGCCTAAGAGATAAGAAGAAAATCTTGTGGTGCTTAAAGCACAAAGTGATGGATTATCTCTATCCTGAAGATCCTGTGGTCTAAGTAGATGATAAAGGTAAATTGAAAAGAATATGTCATATAACCCAGAGAAGAAAATCATCTTGGTTTCAAAATGTCCTTTTAGTGAGGGCTGCACAGATACTTTACTGACTTACACTCTTTGCATCCCCACACTATAGATGGCATCTTAAAACTTGTTTTTAATTGTTTGTTGGTCTCCATGGCAACTACATTTCATAGAAGTTTCACAAAATCTCCAAGACCTCAGAGCAGTGAAACAGGTCCTCAGATGAAGATGTATTAGTGATGAATTCCCACAGTAATTTAACCATATTATTTTGGGTCACTACATTATTTTTATCCTCCATCCCTCCTTTCCTCAAAATGGTCTGGAATAAGGAAGTTTTCCTGCAGCTTGAAAGGAGACAAAAATGACTGTGGCAGTGTATTTAGTTGTGCCAAATTGTTTCAAGCTGATTTAAACTGATTGCGATATTAGGGTTTCCTGACACAGATAATTCTAATGGAATAAAATTAGGAAAAAACCTCTTCATTTTGGCATATGTCCCAGAATAGTAATCTCTGTCAGCAAGGCATGGTTGAACAGCTGTCAATGTGTGGAGGACAGTAATCTTTTCTTTCAGCTCAACAACAGCCAAGACAGCTTGTCAGGGTGTAGCTTAAAGCTAGAGACAATTTTTGAAAATACAAAAAAAAAAACCCAAAAACAAACCACCCCAAACAGCCAACAGAAAGTAGAACTAATTAACTTCATTCTGGAGGAATCATCTTTAGGTAGCACTAAAGATTCTTTCCATTCAGATCATGGAATTTTTGCCTTCATAATTTCTTCAAAGCTTTTTAAATTGAGGTCTACTTGACTCCTTGCTCTTCCAAGTAACAGAGTAAGGGGTAGGAAGCATGGCAGGGACAGATCCAGTCCCATGCCCTGTCCCTGGTAGTGATCAGCATCACACATCTAGCCAGAAAGCAAAGCAGATCAGAGCAGGAGCAGCTTTCTAGCTCCCAGCAACCCATCATTCAGAGACCAAGTGTTGGATTATCTCTGTGTGTAGCCTTTGGTGGAATTCTGTTACTAATACACATACTGCCTTCCCAAGTCCCTTTGTGCTTTTGGCATTCACCATTATCCCCAGGAAAGGAGTTCCACGGGTCACTTACTGTCCTGTGAGTCTGCATCAGAAAGTTTCCCTTGATGACCTCTTAATCACTGTGAGAATCTACAAATAATCAGTGTCTATTCACCTTCTCCTTGTTAATTGTGATTTCTCTGCTGTTACCTTTTGTTCATGATTCATCCCTTTATCAAAGAATCCATTTTTCCAGTGAATACATTAATCCACAGTAATGATAAGATTTTAATCAGGTTTTTCATGCCTTTATCTCTTCAGATGTTGGAAGCGGAACTGTCATAGCATTTCAGATGCAGATAGTCTAGAAACTTATAAAGTACCAAGCTTTCTGCTTTATGTTCTAGCTTATTGTTAGCAATTCCTGATCTTACCTGAAGATTTCTGATGGACATTGATCAGTTTGTCATTAGCCAAAGAAAACCCATCTATTGAATCACACTAGTTTTATTTAGAGTACACCCCAAAGTGGCAAATTTGCTTTGTGTCTCACTTTGGTTTGTTTTTCTGATGTCCATTATTTGCATTTCAACTGCAATTTTATTTCCCACTCATGCAATATTGTGAGGTCAATCTGAATTAAATTCTTCTATGAAGTCTTTATAGTCAACCTTTACCTTTAGACATCTGGATGTTTTTGTGTCACTGTTACTCACAGCTTCACTAACAACAATCTGCTCATCTTTTTTTCATACCAAAAAAAAAGATATATCACAAATCTCATAGACGTGGTTGGTGGGATTTAGTCCTGTCTGTCAACTGACAAATACTATTTTAGATATTTTAATGTTACATTTTCAAATATACCTATGGCAATTACCCAAGTCTTACTTCCCAGCCATTTATAGTATGATTATCATTAAATTAAAATAGAATAAGAGAGAGAAATCCACAGACCTACATTAGATACATGTGAGATCTTCAATTACATTCAGTGAAGAATAAATCCTACAGTCTGAGGTGCTTTTCATGTTACACTAAACTAGACACATACGACTCCACAAAATGGGATCATTTTTGTTTATATCATCATTGTGTCCTTCAAAGAAATCTTGGAATTTTGGGGGAAAGCTCTTTCTATAAAACCCATTTTGCCTCTTCCTTAATTCCTCTTCGTATCATATTCATCCATGCTTCAGCTTTTTAAATTTTTTAATTATAATTTGTACTAATTTCCCTGGTACATAAGGCAAGCTTAACAGTCTGCAGGTTTCCAGATTCCACTGAGTCCTGTAAAAAAGTAAATCTATTTGTATTTCATTGTACAGATGTTTGATTAGGTGATAGGTTATGGTATTAGTAATTTGACAATTTCATTTTTTAGTTCTTTCTAGGCGGTGGATGAATAATTACAATTTCTTACTATTCATCTTACCATTTTGTTCTAAAATGCATGATATGTTAGTCTGCAGTAATTTATTGATTTTACCTTATTTAAAGAAAATTTCTGGGAAGAACCACCAGTAGCTCCATTGTAGTGAACATCAATGCAAATAATGATTTTTAGATCTCTTTTTATCTTTCTTGAACATTCTTATTACAACTTTCTCATCTATTGACCTTACAGACTTTCTGGCAGTCCTTCTGTTTCTATTGTATTTAAAAAAAAATCATTGATTAGTACTTTTCATGTATTCAGTAAACTGATTTTTAAAACGTTTCTTGGTGTCCTTTTATCATTTTGTATTTAATCTTCCAGAAATCAGTATTTTGTTAATTTTTATATCAATTCCATTTTTCTAAAGGGAAGTAGTTGTAATTATAGTATTGTCCTTTAACTTATCTTCTAGTCAGGAAGTCTATTGGAGATTTAGACTAATTGTCATTTTGAAATCCCTTTTACTTTGTTGTATTTCTGTATGCTGGGTGAAGTTATTTTGGACAGTGTCCAGAGTGATGGTAGAATTTCTATCTAAATGGATTAAGATACTTTTATACATAAGGAAATAAATTTATTTTATGGATGGATATACCATAGGTAGAAATGCCTGAGATTTCTGGTTTTTAGTTCTGATTTCAATAAATTCCCAGAAATCTGGAAATATGTGTTTTAGCTAATGAGATAATGAACTCACAATTTCATTTAAAGTGGAGCCACAGGTTGTTTTTTTCTGGCTGAAATTTGAGGACACTATAATAAAATCAGATCTGATTTTAGTTATGCTAATGCTTGAGCACAAGGACTTACAGGCAATGGATGAACAGTAATCACCAAGTCCAGCATTGCATTGAGTGGAAATTGTCAGTCCTGCACATACAGCACTAAGTGGAAAACCAGTACCAGCAATTTTGGTGCATCCATAATAGGGATGTGGAGCTCTATGAAAAAATGAAATTTATTGGAGAGGGGAATTTTATGCCCATAGACAGGAATGTAAGGCAGAGCAAACATCAGGAATTTGATGGAGGTAGGAAAACTTCTTCTGACTTGAGACCTTCCTGACATTTCTGGGTTTTACTTCTTATTTCAGTAAAACATAGCTAAAACCAAATAAAATAAAAGTTTGTGTCCAAGGTCAGAGGGAGATACAGGCCTGCATTTTCAGATTCACTAGTGATCATATATTAAATGAAGCTGGTCCACGAGAGGGCTAAGAACTGTCTCTGTGTACAGTGAAAAGCAAACAGAAAAAGATCATACATAATCAAGGAGTGTTGGTTAATAGCAGCATTTGCAAATGAGAGACTAAATTGTGATTGCACACTGCCAGCACAACCTGCCTGGAAATTGGGCAATATGAAGAAGGGATGAAAACAAGGAGAAGAAAACACTGCAGCAAATGTAACTACATTTATCATCATTATTTGCTGTTAGACAAAATCTTCATGAGGTCAGATCATGAGCTTAACAAGTTTGCACATGTAGGAGGTGCCTCAGAAATGCAGGAGTCTTGCTAATACCCATCCTGACACAGTCTCGGGGCAACTTTCAAAGCAGGTTTAGGTATAGCAACTTTCTAATGATCATTTTGAGGTCATTATAATCAAATGCAACTAGTGAGTCCAGAAAATTCCTTAAAAACAAGTTTTTCCAGGCTGCAGATCTTTCTGAGCCCCCTGCTGTGTATGATCATGGCCTGGGAAAGGCAGCAAAGGCACAAACAGCAGTGAATGAGCAGAGCTATTTAAGTTATTCTGTAGCACTGGGCTTTGTATATTGCAACTGGCATGTTTATTTCCTGGTCAAGAAAAAAGGTGAATATTTTCTTGTCTTACTGATGATAAACACTGATTTAGGAGTGATGTTTGGTCTGTTACACAACACACCAGGCAGCAATCCAGCACGCTTGTTAAAAGCCAGGATGTGATTTTTGCATATAGAGAAGATAAATGCTAAACACCTTTTGGGCTAATTCTCAATTTATACTATGAGAAACAAACAAAATTCAGCATCATATCTAAGCCCTGAATAAGCAGACAAGGGAAGCTGGAGCTCTGGCATTTAATTAAATGTAACTTTTCTTTAATAACGTGGCACATTCAGTCCCCCTTGCAGTAACAAATCTGTTATTCTAAAACAGAAGCAGAACTACAGGAAAAATTCAACTCATTGTGTATAACAAATACTACATTCCATTTCTACATGTCCCTCCATCTGAACAGTCTATTTAAATCTCAAGAGGAAATTAAAACAGATCAACAGGTTCATGAAGTTCTCAGTTCAGATTATTGCTACATGAAAGTGAATGCACAGTTTATATATAGTTGTTTATTTATTCTGAATGACACAGGTAAAAAACATAAATTCTGTGTTTCTTTATTTTTGCCTTTGAACTTTGTAATAGCAAACAAGGAAATCACCTAAGACAGCAAGTAGATAATAATGATTATAGATATACACACAAGACTCCCTGTTTTTTTTGTTCCCTTTTTGTGTTGCCTTTTGTGTCTTTCATCTGCAGGGCATTTTATATTTTACTCACTTCTGAAAACTAAGCTGACAAGGAGAAATCTTCTGTTTGACTTTATTTGTCCAGTACCTCAGTGAATCTCTGCTCTTAGTGGTAGATTCTGCTTCTGAGTGACAAGAAACCCTACATTATTTCTCCTTTGTTATTCCAGTATGTACTAATTCACTCAAATTCATTCCTAGCTAGTTTCTTAGCAAAAGTTCCCATCATAAATTTATTCTTGTCAGAAACTGACTGGCCTAAGGCTTTTCATAAATGACAGCAAATTGTATTTCCTGTTAATGGCTTGGAAAGGTAACTGTAGACAACTGGATTTGCTTGTGTGGCATATGACTGGCAATGATAAAACCAGTTTTCTAGCTGGAATATCTAGAGCAATCTTTCTGGATCAGTCTTTCACAAGAACAAAAAAATCAACACTAGACTGGAGCAAATGCAAAAGTGCAAAGTGTTTAGTGAAAGTTCCCTCTGTACTCCCATGACTTTACAAGCCCAGCTTTTAAGTCAGATTTATTAAACATGACTGTTCCTGTTACATTAGTACACTATGGTCAGAATTTTCCATCTTTTATATCTCTTGTGAAGACAAATTACATGTACTGAAACAGCTTTCAGTTATAATCAGCTTGCTATTGTAAATCTCTGAAATACTCTTTCATTTTGATATATTTTTATATTTTAGTAACTTTTTTTCTACCTCATTAATCCACTCAAAATGCTATTTTGCAGTAAGACAAACCATTATTTATCTGCTGCCTATACAGATAATTTAGTACAATTTCTAAACTAGAAACCAACAAAATCAGGTTGCATCAGATACCTTTTTGGTACTTCAATTATTCCAGAGCCTTGATTCTCAGTTTCAGAGAACATTGGTCTGTCAGTTATTTCACTGACTTTCTCCTCCCACAGTTTGAACTGATAATGCAATAATTTTGCAGATAGTTAGTGTCCAAAACTGCTGTCAAAAGAGGGAATTATTAACTACTCTTTTTTTGCAAAGTCCTAGAAGCTGTGAGTAGTTCTCTACTTGCATATGAAAAATGACGTTGATCTGTAATCAAAGCCTTAGAAGAACTAAGCAGCAAATGTAAAATAACACATGAATTGCTGAAATCCATGTTATGCAAAAGGAAAAACTCTGCTGAGCATGGAGAGCAAACGGATTGGATTTGTCATGTTGTTGTTGGTTTTTTTCCCACCCTTTCATTGAATTGCCATCCTATCACCTGCTTTGGTTTTTTAAGGGTTTTTCCACATTCTTATCAAAGTTGTGACATTTCAGCCATGCAGTGAGTGTGTGAAGGTGTGAAATTCAATTAAACTGCTAAATGCAATGAGGATCTGTTTGCATGATTTCAGGCATATCAGGTTTAATAGAAGTTTCATTAAACAAAGTGATCACATAGAGGGAAATGATCCTGTGACAAAATTAATTATATACTCAAAGCACCAAAGCAGATTCTGAATTACCTTGAGAGGAATAAACTCCAGTAAATATTCTGAAACAGAAAAAGAGGAATACTGACAGAAAAAAAAAACACTCTTTTTTTTTAAATCTTTACAAAGACTTGTCTCCATTGGTCTATTTTTGCTTATGAAGCTGCAAACCTGGACTATCATAAAAGGTTTTTATTCACTGATTATCTGGGATGTCAGATTAAGTTTCTTTTGTTATTGTTATTTGGTTGGTTGGTTGGTTGGCTGGTTGGGTTTTTTCCCCTCAACTTCTTTTTTGTGCATATTTTGGAGAAGCTGGAGAGAACAAAACACAGAGATCTGGTTCACTGTCTGCCTGAGTACTGCATTTGATTTTGTGGGAGTCAGCAAGCCTGCTGGGACACAAACTCCACAGCCTGATGGTGTTACACATTCTACATGTCTTTGTCAGTTCCTCTATTACCTGCTTTCAATCCAAGCATCACTACATCACTGGTACCCACTGGAAGGGATGCTCTTTCCCACAGAAGCTCACTGTTCCTTTGACATATATTCTATATTCTTTATACTATTTACATGCTTTATATTTACAACACCACTTGCATGTTTTCTCTACAAATTTCCAGTGCATTTTGAAAAGATCAGAGCAACAGAGTGCCAACAACTCTACTGGAAGGATTTTTGTCGTCTTTTTCCCATACACAAGATGAGCAATATCATTACTGTGTGAGTCTCTGTAGTACAGCATGCAAATCTGAAAGAACTGGCCTTCCCATTGCATATGCATGGAACACAGCATGAACTACACATTATGCATTTTCAGATCTCTACTCATCTAAATTGTTGACCAATTCCTTTCCAACAGTGAAATATCTCTCTGGGACTCAGAGCATCATAGAGTAAATGCTGGCACAGTGTGGCACTGAGCAGCATTCAATTTTCTTCTTCTGTAAAGTCTGATTAGCTGAGCCAGGTTTTATATTCTTGGAGTGATTTATCTTCACTACAAAATAATAGGAAGTTGGTTTTTTTGGAATGCTTCTTGTTTTTTAATGCAATGAAGATAAAAGCAGTAGAGCTTCTCTTTGAAACATGGTGAATGCCAGGAGTTAGCAGACTCTAGTGGGGCCTTGATGGTACTTAAGTTGATTATCAGCATCTCTGTGATTGAACATCAGTGTTTTCAAATGAGAATGGTTTCACTGATTCTACATTTTGAGCACTGTAACATATGTCATTATTCTCTGAATCTCAGTGGCACTAGCATTTTCTTCATTGCTGAAATCATCTTCTTGACACCAAGCAAATAAAATTCTGGTTAAAAAAAACCAAAAAACAACAAAACCCTTAAACTCCAGATTGCTCAGTGCTCAGTAATTTTAAAGAGCTTTTTCTGCTGGCACTTTAGAGACACAGGATTTAAACAGATAAATCTAGGCTACAGATACTTGATGCAGCACACTGTAGATACCCAAGACATCTACATGTATGCTGTCTAGACCCCCTTTACATTTAGTGAAAAGAAAAACAGAATAGATGTCCTTGAAAGTGTTTATTTTTCTCTTGACCAAAAACAAATGTGGGACTGGTTAGAGCTACATCTGGAAGTCCAAGATCAGATAAGAAGACATTCAAATGAAAGGTTTTCATGCTTTGTTGGTTGGGTTTTTTTGTGTTGTAAACATCCTCCCTGAATATCTTTGAGAAAACTTTCCACTGACAGTCGAATCTTTTTTTTTCATCTCAACATAGATTTAGAAGTGTATGCTTAGCACAGCTCAGGTGACATTTATAAAGGTATTTTCATGAGCTAATTACCCTGACAATCTCTCCCTCTTTGAAAATATAGTTTCTAGACTGATCTGTCAGGTAATTACACAATACCATTTTTCTAATATTCTGAAATGATTAACAAACTTATGTAAGGAAATTACAAATTATTTGGGAGAAATTTGTCAGTGCTTCAAAATTCTTGAGAAAGGACAATTTCAGTCCATTTTTGTTGCAGAATATACAGCTCGAAATTAGTTTTGGTGTTTAAAATTTATTATTTTAATTCAAAACCACTTCACTTTTGAGCATAAAAACATTTCTAAGTAAAATGAAGACTGCTTAGTGCAGATCAAGAAAATATATTTTTGAAGATGAATGATTCAGGAAGGTTTAGGATGAGCAAAAAATTACGTACTTAAAGCAAAATTCTATAGTATATGCTGATAACATCTGAAGATGAAATGATCTTTCTGGTGCAATTATTGCATTATCTTCCTATACAACCTTGACAAAAATATGGTATATTGATTGCAATAGTTGAAACAGGAAACCAAACACTGAAAAAAAGTAAATATATGTATAGTAGGGATTTATTCTGGTGCTTTTTCTATAGTTCATATATTAATAATACATTTGATCATTCTCCACAGATCCTTTTCCCTAAATACTCCCTCAGTTTCTATTAGTTTGCTTCTGTCACTTGCAGTAATGCCCTCTACAGTCATTGAAGATGAAAACTGACACAAAACTGAAGTTTTAAACCTGCAGTCTAAGCAGCAGCTAAAGTTCTTACAAACATGGAGAAAGAAAAACTCATTCTGTGCAATGAAAATCTTTAAATGAAATAGTGCAGCCATTCTTCTCATTTCTCTTCCCTCTCTTTGTAAGTTTACACCAAGTAAACAAAAAACCTTTCCTTTTGTTTGAGACATGCAAAGGAATTTTCACAAAGATCAAATGCAAACGAGCTGGTTTTCAGAGAAACAAGAAACCAGTGCACCCAGCTACATCAGAGAGATAACAGGGCAGTTCTGCAGGCAGCTCCAAAGCTGTCACAGTTTCTCTGGGGATGTGCCAAAGATCCAAATGCTGAAAGCTGGAAAGGGTCTGTGTGGCTTAACATATGGCCTTCAGCATGGCCAAGAAAGGCTTCTGGCTGTCCTCAGCTGCTGCCCCTCTGCAAAACAGGAAGGAATAGAAGGGAATCATGGTAAACTGCTTTATTTCATTATGACCCAAAGCTATAAAAACATTTTTATCAACACTAGTTTACTAAACATTTTATTCTAAAGTACTTGTGGCATATCCTGTATCTAAAGAAATGTATCATAGCTCTAAAAGAATCCTCAGAGTTGTATTCCTTACCTTACTGTACCTGCCTCTAAGATGTTCCACTTTTCAGCTTTATTCCAGCTTATCAGTTGTAAACAAATGCAGTTCATTTAAACTTTCTTTAGATCAGACACTTCCTTCTCTAATGACTATGAAGATCACTGTTAAACTTGTAGCAGCATTCTTTGATATTTAGCCACAGTTGATCCCCCTTATGTGAAAGAATACTGAGCTCTCAGACTTCATTGTGACAAGAAAAAATGAGAATGAACCAGAGAATAAAAAGTGGTTTATCTTCAAATAAACAAAAAATAAATATACACTAAAAAAAAAAATTAAAGCTTCTATACAATATTAAAAATGTCCTGAAAAAATACAGTGAGACTACTGGCAGCTGCAGTGCATGAGCACAAGTTATAAATCAATGTCTGTACTGTACATTAATTTATATTTGGTAGTAACTGTTAATTCACTGTGGACTTTATAGTCACTTTTATGACATATTCATATTGCAACAAAGAAACAATGCTGCTCCTCCACACAATAGCCAAGGAAGAAATGAAAGTGAGTAATTGGTCCCTTGTCAGTAACCATCAGTAATTTATATTTTAGATAGCCCATGTGAATCTGTTTTATTTTGCCTGAGGTTATAATCACTGGAGCAGAGCAAGGAACAGGATAAGGTGGTACAAAGAGAGCTCAGTTTAATGCTTAAATATTTTGCCTTAAATCTATTATAGTGAATGTCCATTAAATGATAAATATTTTATATATTTGTAAATCGTGGAGAAATTAATTTAAACTTCTTATCATACGAGTCCATATTTTTTGCCTTATACTTTTATGGAGGAATAAGCAGTCAGGTCCCTATGCTGTTCCAAGATATGCTGCATGCATTCCTACCCTCTTTTTTCCTGACTTAGATAATAGGAATACCACTGAACAATTACAAAAATTGAATTCTTTACCTACGCATTTTCTTCCCCCAAAGTAAGATGTTCTGAAAGCTTTTCACGTCTGATTTTTTTTTTTCTTTCCTAGTTTATACTTCCCTCCATCAGAGAGTATTTCTTATAATTTTCAGTGTGGAGTTAATTAGATCTGGTCTTAGCTTGAAGCAGCAAAACCACTGGCATGTCTGCATGTAGATTTCAGAGGCAGACATCAAGGAGATTCAAAGCAGAACTCTGTTAATTTGTCAGCATTCTAATTCTCAGGAATGATGACATTAGTCATAATAGCCAAAACCTGAAAAAGGTTATGCATTCCATGACTGTATTTGACACACAGTAAAGATCATAAGGAAGACCTATCATTCTTGAATACAAAAGGAAGAAGAAAGGCATGGCAGGGAGATAAGGAAAATTCTGCTACTGGCCATGAAAATGCAACAGTTCCTAAGTTCACTAAGTAATTATAAATTTACCTCAAGAGCAGAATTCACTCTGTAATATAAAGGGAGTTTTAGAAACACCACAGAGTAAAACGTGAGGGATGAAATATTACAAACTTCAGAATCATTGAGGCTGGAACAGACCTCCGAGATCATCAAGTCCAGCCCGACACCAGCACACTTTAGGTAGACATGGCACTAAGGGCCACATCCAATCTTTCCTTGCCCCACACGGGATGGTGAGTCCAGCTCCCTGGGCAGCCCATTCCAGTGTCTAATGACCCTTTCCCTAAGGAACTGCTTCCTAGTAGCCAACCTAAACTTCTCCTGGCACAGCTTCAGGCCACGTCCTCTCGTTCCGTCACTGGTTGCCTGGGGGAAGAGCTCAGCCCCCACCTGCCTACAGCCTCCTTTCAGGTAGTTGTAGAGAATGATTAGGTCTCCCCTGAGTCTCCTCTTCCTCAGGATGAGCAGCCCCAGCTCCCTCAGTCTCTTCTTATAACACTTTCCCTCCAGTCCCTTCCCAAGTCTTGTCACCCTCCTCTGGACCTCAGCATCCTTCTGGAAGTGCAGGGCCCTGAACTGCCCCCAGTGCTCAAGGTGAGGCCTCCCCAGTGCCAGATACAGGGAGAGAATCACATCCCTACTCCTGCTGGCCACACCGTTCCTGACACAAGCCAAGATCCCATTGGCCTTCGTGCCCTGGAGCCGGGCCCCGTAGTGTCCGTATCCAAGTAGCTGAGGCAGCACTCACCTGGAGCTCTCTCCCCGTGCGCTGCCTGCTGGTCCCGCAGGTTTAAAGCCCGGGAAAGCGGCTGCTGGTCCCGCAGGCGGCGGGGCCGGTCCCGCGCGGTTTAAAGCCCGCGGTTGTTCCGGCACCGCCCCGGCCACGTGACCCGCCCGCCCTTGCTCACGTGAGAGAACCGGTTCCCGCCGCTCCGTTCCCGCCGCCTCTGGGAGCGTCTGGTTCGCCCTTGGCCTGGCAAGGGGCTGTTGTGTCGTGACTGCTGCTGCCGTTGTTTGGGGCGACTACGAAGAAAAGCACCCAGGTATTTCAGTGCTGAGCTCCCAGCGATTTCACTGGCGCTTTTCGGGTCTTGTCCTAGGCCTACGGCTGAGCTGGAGTGTGCTCGCTGAGGGGAGCTCTGCTGTGGCTATGTTGGTATTTTACTGTTCTTAGCCCCTTAGGGAAAGATGGTCTGAAGCAGAATTTAGAGAAATTTCAAGCTTGGTTTGTATTATGTGTGCCTGTCCTAATGCTTAAGGTAATCATTTGATAGCTCCTGAGGATGTAGTATTAAGGCAATACCCTTTTTTTGTCTCTTGGGACCTTTTTATTCAGTAAGAGTACTGGAAAGTATATGTTGTAAAGCTACTCTGCCAGCTTTACATTGTTGGAGGAATTTCCCATACAAAAAAAACCCCAAAACTATCTCAAGAAAATAGTTGATCTAATTTCCCAACTTCATTCTAATCTGAGACTGATGCACTCATGATGATCCAGTGATAAAACTCATTTAAAACTGTGATATTTATGAATGAGGAATTTGAAAAGCTAACTTTTCTTAATCAGTGAAACACTCTACTTGTTTCTGAGGTTAAGCTGTCTATAGATTGTTTTTTTTAAGAAGAACATTATGGATAGGAACAACTCCTTGTTTTTTATAATGACATTATTTTAATTCCTGAAATTTCATAGTAACTATTTTTAACATTCACTGCTTATTTTAGACCATGTGGACTAAGATGTCATTAACTGTTTAATAAAGAAGTGATAATAATAAATTTACCATTAACCATAATTTATCATTAATAAATAATAAATTTACCATTCAGTGACCATTTCATATCCAAAGTCTGGATGAAAAGATCTTGCTGGTCTGAATGTTTTGTATGAGGTCTACTGATAATGAATTGATTAGGTAGGAAGTGAGCAGAAGCACTTAAGTAGATATTTTTGTTGTATGGCTTGTTAAAAAAGATTGTTTCTTCTCTTGAAAACAATAATTGACCAATAATTATTCTAAGAAACACTTTGCAGATGGCACAGCACATTTACAGAATCATGATGGTGCAGTAAACAGTTACATAGCAACAAACTCAGGCAGTGTAATTAAATAAGATGTTGAACATATGTTTTAAAGGAATATACACTGTGAAAATATCTACTTAATGATAACATTTCTTTTGCCTGGATGAGTGCACAGTAAGAAAAATCATATTGAAAGAAGTGCCTGCACAAAAATGTTTTGAGAAGACATTAAAGCTGAGAGAAATGTTTGACTGTGTAGGATCAGAAGAGACAATAAACCCTAGTAACAAAGATTGGAAGTGATGTCAAAGTTACTTCTAGAACAGCTTCTGCAGGTGTCTGGGAACATCAGTTTCTGTTCTCTCTTGTAAAAGAAACACACATCTTTATTTACTTTTACTACCTTTGCTTTACAGTTTTAAATCTCAGTCACCATGCCACAGGGTGGAAAAGACCTTGGGCCAAGAGCCATGGGATCTCCAGCACAGCCCCCTGCTAGCAGGGAAACAGGAATGCAGGGAGGAGTGGAGTGTCTTCAGAAAGACCTCTGCTACTTTGGGGTTTGCCAGCTCCTGTAACCCCTTCCACAAAGGCTGAGTGCAGCTCAGGCTCCCTTTTAAAAGCTATTTCTGGACTCTGCTACTCCTGTTGGAATTTCATTCTAGACTAATATTACTATAAGTATATGCATTTTCACCATATTTTTTCTGTACTGAATGGATATTAAAGAAAGGGAAAAAGTGATGGAAAGAAAAGAAAAGCTTTCTCAGAGATGTTCTAATGTGAAGTGAATCATCATAACTTACAGACAAACCATAAATACTGAAGGATGCACTGGGTTTTTTTTATGCAGTCTCACACTTTGGGAGATATCTAAACCCCAAGAACATTCATCTTAATAATGCAGTAGTCAGCAATTCTGTGGTTTGTGTAAAAGCCTTTAATGTGATTTCAGGTTTTTGTTATGCAGGATCTTTGCATCCTGGGAAACAGCTGGTAGCTGATGTGACACTGTAATCATATCATGTAAGAAAGGTGAAAAAAGAAAACATTTTCACAGGTCCTGCAGTAGTAAAATCTTTAGAAGCCCTAAGGTGAGTTAGGAATCTAATTTACCTTTCTAGAAATACTTGAAGAAACTGGGCTCAGCTGTGTAATGATGCCACTCTAAATGGACAAATAATCATGTGGCATGTGAGTCTGGATCATCTCTTCTTTGTGGCTTTCATTAACACACTCACTTTGTGTCTCCAGGGGGCAGAAAGTAGCAGAAAGTTAGTGCAATGGGATTTCTAAGCCTTAATTTCCATTGCAAGCCTCTCCTCACCATTGATGTCATCTTTGGAAAATAGGACCCAGGCTCCTAAATTTGCTAGTAAATCTTGACAATGTTTTTTGTTGATGGAGTTTGGGTTCTTGGGGGAGTCTGTTTGGAGTTTGTTTGTTTTGACTGTGCTACACATTTCCTTCATAGTGTCTTTATCCTGATTTGTTATTATTCAGATTAAAATGAGATCAAGAAGATTTACTTTTCTTTGTTTTACTATTTTCCCTTGTTCTCAAATACACCCCTTAGAAATGTTTTTTGTTGTGTGCACAGGTATGAGCACACACAAGCCACAGTACAGGTTTGCAAATGGATTAAAATACCTGCCAGCCAGACAAAAACCATTAAATAAAGCCATCTTAAGTCACTTTTTCTTGTTTTCCACAATATTTTCAAGCTACAAATTAACATTTAGTTTAATATTTTTTTCTTCTTTTTAAAAGGTTTTTTTTTTCATTATCATTTTACAACTCCTCTTTCCTGTCCATGTATTCCCAAAAAGAGCCTCCAGCTGCTGTGCCTAGCCAGTGAGTCATGCTAATGACTGACTGGAGTGCATCAGCACAAAATATAAAGTGAAGCTAGGTAAGAAAGACTCGGTTTTCTATCCTCCCCACTTTTCATCCCTTTCAGAATGCACACTTAGCAAATTCCTCTTTATAGCCCAGGGTTTTGCTCAGTTTTGCCATTATTACTCAAATACTGATGCTCTGTTCTCTCTACTGAATGACAGCTAACTATATGGGATGTGCAGATTTGTGCTGCAGACCAAACTAAAGTAAATTTAAAATTAATTTTTTTTTTAATATTTAAAATATTAAAAAATAGGGAAGATCATCAGTATGGAAGTCTAAGGGTTATGCTCATTTCCCCTCATTGAGCCTGTTGCACATTCTGAAGCCTCGTGGCCAAATTTACATAGACTTAGAAACCTCTTCTTCCCACTCCTTGGACTTCAGAACTACTTACAGAGCAGAATTACTTTTCCTTCTAATTTGCCAAGAAAAGGACAATTTTATTACTTTCACGTGAAATCTGCTCCTGTGCTAGTTTGAAGATGCTGCACTCTTCCAGGGGAAAAATAAAGCCAATCCAACAAAAGCCCTAAGTGCATTCAGAGCAAATGATATGGCTGAAGAGACTGTCTTATAAGGCCCAGCAGGCACATGAATCACTCAGATTAGATATGGGTGGAATTACATAACCACCTGCAGTAAATTTTCCTTTCTTCCTTCCAAGCCACTAATCTCCTTCTTTCAAATATTGTGATTGGTTAAGAAGTCTTCCACTTTCCCACTCACCTAAATATTTTCCTTCTTGGGAAAGGATGGTGTGAGCTCTTAAGGGGCATGTAATTATGTCTGTAAGGAAGAGGACATGAAAATTGGGCTTGATTTACTCTGGTTGCTCGTTTAATTTGGAATTAAACAGGATTTAACCAGTAAATCAATAGGCAGAACTGACAACTGCACTGAAGACTTCTTTTTGCCTGTCTTGCAATAGCCTGTCTATGGGGCAAAAGGAAAAAGTGAATTGAATATTTGTTTAAAACTCAGAAAAAGCTAGGAAATTGTTTACTGTCTCCCTAGTTTTACAGCAACCAGAGCTGAATCCATTTTTTCTGTTGATGAAAGTCTTTTAAAAGTGCCATTTTATTTTGGTTTTAAGTCTTTTTTTTTTTTTTCTTTTTAACTTTTTACAGTTGATTTTTAAATTCCCTTTTTTCTTAATTTGGCACCAGATTGTGGGATTGTCATGAGCTAGACTGGAATAAACCAGACAAATGAATTCTAATCTCCTGCCTGTGGCTTTCTGTAGAGAGGCACATTAAAGAGTTTGCAGCAAATTGTGCTGGTGACACGAAATGATTGGCACTCAGCTCTCCTAGCATGGGGTAGATCACAGAGTACCCAGAATTTAGTTTCAAGCTACACAGACACTGCACACACTATTTTAAGGACAAACTTTTTAGAGCATAGGTCTTAAACCAGAGAATCTCTTTGTACTATGTGTGAAGTAGCATTCCTTAATTTTTTAAAAAATCATATTTTTTTTCATTTCAAAGAGTAGCAAGAACAGTCAGAGTTCTGGGTCAGGCCAGCTGATCAGTGAACTTCTAACATACTACTGCTACCAGGGCATTTGGGTGTCCTGGAGACTACATCAGGGCAATAAATTGCCCAGAAGCCAGGCTGTGTTCTCTGAAGACTGCACTTCAAGCAGTGCAGAGCAGACACATCAATCCCTATTCCACATCTATTTGTTGTCATTCCCTGACTTCCATGTGCAGTATGGGACTCCCCCAGTCTCCTTTTTTCCCTGGACAAGTGGAATCACTTTCTTCTTCAGTGTATTTGTTCTAACATCACTCACCATCATGGCCAGCTCCTGGAGTGGGTAAAGCCATTTGATCAGTGATGTTTTCAGGAGTCACATTTTCTGACAATCTTCTGTTTATTCTTGTTTTCAAACAGCTGTTTTGTAGCTATTAATTGAAGAGCAAGGCATCAAGAGAGTGAAGAGGGGTTTGCTCCTAAGCCATGCACACAAATGATATCACTTTGCTCATTTCAGAGTGACAATCTGCTACATCTATTTTTAAGGAAGTTTCTTAGGTGTCTCTGGGTGGAAGAAGATGGATTTCTGTGGATGGCAGTGGCTCTGTGGGTATGGCAGGCACCATTCCTCACAGTGCTTGTACCTGTTCTTTTCTGTTCTATTGTACCTGTGATTTTCCTGAAATGATTCTCATCTGCATTTTCACTTTATTTCAAGTGTGGAGTAAAAAATCACATGGTGTGCATATGTGTGTGCTGGGGATTGAGGTGTGTGCAGCTTACACACGTGTTCTCATATATCAGAATACAGTTGGTAAGTCTAAATACAGGCATATTAGCCTTGACAGTGTCTTTTTCAAGATGTTATGTTTCACTTTATATCTATTATATTAATCCCTTTCTTCCCATAAGTGTTATACTTACTGTCTGTCCCTGAGAGTAACTCAGGCACATTTCTTGGTGACTCATATAAAAACTCTCCTGAGGCACTTGAACAGTCCTCTAAAGGGGGAGAAAAATAATATACTACATAGCAGATGGCAGGGGTGCCTTGTTGGTTTGAATCCACACACACACCATTTTGAAGGGTTGCAAATACCTTTCAAAGCAGATGATCTTCCAGAGGAATTATTGGACAACAAACTCTCAGGCAGAGCTGTTAAAAATTCATTGGCTTTGGCTTGCAGCATCCATGCAAAGGTTGTATTGAGTTTCCTTTCCTGAAACATTTGCACCCA
This sequence comes from Ceyx melanurus, assembly GCA_024611195.1. Taxonomy (NCBI): domain Eukaryota; kingdom Metazoa; phylum Chordata; class Aves; order Coraciiformes; family Alcedinidae; genus Ceyx; species Ceyx melanurus. The sequence continues at coordinate 17,314 of JANHGL010004882.1, read as the reverse complement.
GCCTTGGTTTGTTCATTAGGAGCTCACAATTTGATCAAATGCAGCCAAATTGCAGGTTAACTTGGTTTGTCTTTGAATTTATCTTTGCTCTGCATCTGAATCTCTATATATCCATTACAAAATGTAATTCATCACAGCAAGTAGTGCTTGTTGTTAAAAATTAATAGAAATTCAAATGTTTTGCTTGTAAGTGGCATTTATATTATTCCTTCAACATCCCTTCCAGTAAATTTATGTGGAAATTTTTTTTTTTCCTACAAAAAAAACCAGAGCCATGCAAAAAATATTTTAGGGGTTCTGCTGTAAACAACTGTGTCTTTCCATGGCTTTCCAGAGGCAAAGTCTTCATTTTAAGAGTATCTCAGGCACTGTCAGTATTCTGCTTTTTCCACAGCGTGATCTCCATTAGGAAACAGAAGTTTCAAAATGAGGGCTACCTGACAAGACTGCAAATGGCAGCCTGGTATCTGCTTTTGTCACCTTGTAACAAATAGCTTATTACAGCAGATTAAACTTTCTGAGGCTTCATGTGAATTATTGCCCTGCAGTAGCAACCAGTCCATTTTCTGTCTCTTGTCCATTAAAACAAGGTGGTATTTTATTCTGTTGTTTCTGGCAGGCAAATCTCTGACACAATGATATTGCTTTATCTTTTAGGTATTGCACAGGGTTTTTAACCATAATTAACTAATAATATAAAAAAATGGAATGCATAGCAGTTATCTATATTTCAAGATGTAAAAGTAATGATGATGTGTTACAAAAATCACTTAATTCTACCTGCATATTAGTCTAACACAAATGGCCTGTATTATTACAGGTTCAGTGACTCATGTCAGTGGAAATGTCTGTTAAAACTTTTCTGGAGAATGATGGATACTCCTTATTTGAGATATTTGATGGAGACACATGATGAGATGTTTATATTGTACTAACAGTTAAAACCAAAGTCTTACTTATATTGTTCTATTCTTTCTGAACAAGAATGGATGGAAACAATTACAAGTCCCCTCACCTATCTTAGGATCCTCTTCTAGGACCTGATAATTTATCTATAAGAAATGAATATTTATTTTCAGTGTATATAAGAGTAAATTGCTTTAGAAATACCTAATTTTAAAACCTTTAGGTTAAATCAGATAGCTGCTATGCTAAGAATCCTTTTCACAACAGAAAAAAATGTCTTTAATGTCATTTAAATGCTTTGCTAAGGCCCTTAGAGAGTATGCAGAATGTGTCCACTGAATGTGAATTTACATAATGGATTAAAGCGTAGTTCAAAACACAGATATCCTTCTGATATTTTAATGACACTCGTTGAAAGATCTTATTTCTACATCATAGCACCTGAGCTGATTTATTTAGATCAGATAAATTATTACTTGTAAGTTCAATTCAGTTTTAAATTGAGGATGTTTGCATGTTTGGAGTAAAGTTAAATGAGTAAAGTAAAATTAGAGCTGAAAAAATAATTGATAACTGTTACTTTATTTGACAAATTTTGTCTTTTCTTTTGTGTGAAGATTATCCTCTCCACAGATGATAATATAAAGCACATAACTTCCATGAATAAATATTGAAGTACAGATAAGCCTAGCAGAAAAGAAACCTTTCATATTGATAATTGTTGATATTTTATTTAAACCTTACTGCTCCTGGCCTAAGATGAGCACCATGGCAGAGATGTTGCAAACCACATCAGCAAGATGAGTTCAAAACAACAGTCACTACATTTTTGCTGGGGTAGTTTTCATCCAGATCTGTTCCCTGCATCATTTGCCACTGAAATACTTGTTGCAGTGCAGGGAAGTGGAAAAGCAGAGGTGGGAGCAAATGACTGTCACTGAGAAGTGAGGCAGACTGTGTGTGGTTTTACTAATTTCTCATGTATATGAGAAATTAAAGTTTGCTCCTAACCATGTTTACCAGAGACCTTCAGTTCTTCAAGCATTCCCTTAAAATGAATAATACAGGGAGGTAATTGTGGCCAAAAAGCTTTAGTTATAAAAGAGTGGACAGTCACAGGACCCATCTCTTTTTATTATTGTTTATTAGCACTACCAATATATTGTAAGGAAAACTTTGCTGTGCAAGTGGCCTTAGGAATCTGTACAGAAATCACTGGTGTTTTTTGATTTAATGGAGGGAAAAGGAGCCTGCTAAATATGGTGTAGCCTCCCAGTAAATTATTTTTATATTTTCATCACTGCCTTCCATTTTTACATGTCTTTATCCTGAAATGAAACCTGCAGAAGCTATTGATTTTTTAAAGTTTTCAGCACCACTGTGTAGTAATTTTTAATCTGTTAATATTGCAGATACTGCAGAATGCAGATAATTGGTAGTTGTTATATGCAGTTATTACTGTTAATTCCAAGCAATTATTTAAATTGCTGAACTACTTTACTGTCTTGTGTTTTCTGCATAAATGTTAACACTTTTCAAACACAATGGTTGCTTTGTTAATTTTATTTACAGCTCTTTGCCAATTTTCTCAGGTTGCCTTAGTGAGTGACTTTGAAATGTTTTGATGGTTCTTACTTCAGTGAATTTGGATAACTGCCTGTTTTTTTAATGCTAAGAGTGAAGCTTTACATGTTATACATGGAAGGCTCTTTTCACTGAATTGTGAAAACTCTTTTGAATCCCTAAAAAAATTATGCTTATAGTATTTTTACACAGTTTAACCTCTAAGAGTCTTTAAGAGAGAACTTAGCTTTGTGGTGAATGTGCTGCTAGCTTGTAGCCCAGCAGGCCAACCATCCTTCCCTGCATCAGAGAATGTCCCAGCAGGACAGAGGAGGGGACTCCCTCTCCACTCCACTCTGGTTACACCTCACCTGCAGTCCAGCACCCAGCTCTGGAGTCCTCAGCACACAGAAGACATGGACCTGTTGCAACAGGTCCACAAAAGAGACACCAAAAACTGATGAGAAAGCTGGATCACCTCTCTGAGGAAAGGCTGAGAGAGTTGGTGGTGCTTAGCCTGAGGAATAGAAGGAGAATTTATTGTGGCCTTTTACAGGGGCTATTAGAAAGGTGGAGACAAGATTTTTAGCAGGGCCTGATGAACCAGAGCAAGGAGTAATGGTTTTAAACTGAAAGAGTGTAGGTTAGATATAAAACAGAACGTTTTCCAGCGCGGGTGGTGAAGCCCTGACACAGGGCTCACCAGAGAGGTGGCAGATGCTCCATCCCTGCAAACATTCCATGTCACGTTGGATGGGGCTCTGAGCACCCCACTCTAGTTAAAGGTGTCCCTGCTCACTGCAGGACTGGGTGACTTTTGGAGGTCCCTGCCATCTGAAAACATTCTTTGATCACTATTAATAATTAAGTACAACATACTGTTTTAGACCATAATCTCTTTTCCTGCACACATACAATCTTCTTCTCCATGTGAAAACTTGTCTCCCACTTCTTTTTCCCTGCAGGCAGCCAAACTGATCTTCACTGCCATTGATGTTTTCAACATCAGCTCAGTGGGCCATAGACATCTCAGGTGCTTGTTACCTTACATAACATCCATGTTATATATCCATGATGCTTCACCCAAACTCCCTTTTTAGTCAGTGAAAATCTTTCAGTGGAAAGAAATCAGGATTAATCTGATCTATTAATATAAGTGCTATGCTACACAAAGAATTATGATAAAAATATTTTTATTTCCAGTAACTAAGAGTTTCTACCTGAGTTTTTAATATATTTATTTGATGAGAGTATTGTTGTCAGTTTAGCTTTTTCTGTCTAGTTCTCATATCATTCTTCTGCAGAAAAAAAAAAAATTTAAGAGAACATCTTTAGACTTGATTATATTGGACTTTCAAGCTTTCAAATGGAAGATCTGAGTCTAAGGCATGATGTCTGCTCAAATTGATAGGGAAACATCAGGATTAACCTATAGATTTGCTCATTCTGAGAAAATAGATATAGAATGCAGATCTGCAGCCCAAGCAAGGGATGTTTCCATCATCAGCTTTCCTGTCTCTTTTTTTGTACCCTAATAAGCATGTAACTACTTCTACAAAACAGAACTTAAAAAAAAAAGGAATGCAAATTCAATGATAATGGGAAATTGCCACTTTACTGAGGGAGATGAAAGAGTAGGGAGATAACTCCTAATTCCTCTGTTCAGATAGGTGCTTAACAGATAGCTTCATTGCAGGGAAATATGCAGATTTTCATTATTTTACTTTTTTTGGGTTTTTTTTCAGGGAATTCTAAACCTAATTGCAGCAAAAAATAAACTTCAGGACCTTCTTTTTTTCACCTTATCAAACTCCTGGGTTTTTGTCTTAGTCAGATACATTTCAGACACTAGAACAGGCTGCCCAGGGAGGTGATTGAGTCACTATCCCTGGATGAGTTTAAGGGTTGTTTGGATGTGGTTTTGAGGGACATGGTTTAGGGGTGAACTTTGTAAAGCAGGGTTAATGGCTGGACTTAGTGATCTTTTCCAGCCTGAATGACTCTGTGATTCTATGATTTTGGAACTCCTCATTGCTCTGAGCAAGTGAGTCAGTTTCCAAAAGAAAATCACAGAGCTTGTTGAAGCTAATGGGTCTGTCAAACAGTTTCAGGCTGAAGGAAAAGAACAATTAAGTCTTTTATGTTTCAAAGGTAGCTGGAAGCAATGGAATAATCATCCAAGGCAAACATCAGATTGCAGTTATTTTGAACACAGCTTTGCACCTATGAATAGATAATGTAAGTCAGTTCTAGGTGTCCTGATTTTTAACCTAGTTGTTTGTGGTCATGTGACAAATATAAAGAGTTCTGTCACCACTTCTGTGTAAATGACAGGTAAGCATCCTGGGTTTAAAAGATCATTTCTTAGTGAGTAGTCAGCACACATCTCATAGTTCTCAGTGTACTGCCTGCTGAGTTTTGCCCAGTAGACATGGTGTAATCTGTGCCACTTTTAATGCTCTAAATACTGCTTCTCTATATACCTATCAGCCTGCTTGAGTGGGAAACTTGCCTGTTCACAATTGTGGGCATTAGGTGTTTGGATGTCAAAAAGATACATTTTAGATATGTATCAGGAAGCTGGGAAAGACCTGGAGAAGTAACACTGTCAATGTCAGTGTTCAAAGCTGAAAAGCTTTTTGGGTAATCAGTTCTCTACCTTTCAGATTGTGTGTCCTCTTACTTCAGTTGCAATTGGGAAAAGGGTAACAGGGTTCATACTCCTATTGCAAATAAACAAGCCTGTGTAATGCAGGGCATCCATCTTTGCTGTGTAACTGATTCGTCCTCCTAGTAGGAGCAATTCTTCCTGCCTGAGTATTAGCCAGCTGTTCAGACCAGCTTGGTAATCTATCTATAAAGCTGCAGCCAACATTATCTTCCTTGCCTGCTGACTTGTGCTTCTTACTCCTTTCTCCAGATTCCTTTGTTGGCAAACCCTTAATATTCTACTAAGTTAAATTGTCCAGGATTGTTACTTTCAAGACCCTGTACAACTGCCTGTGTAGACTTTAATACAGACTCACTTAGGTGAACAAGTATTTCTCATTTTAAGTGAAACTTGAAGAGGTTGGCCAGGAGAGAACAGGGTTTTTTCTACAGCCCATTTTGCTGCCATGCATTTAATAGTTATCCCTGACTTCATTTCATTAGTAAATATATTTATTTTGATAGACAGCTTCAAGTCTTACCACAGCCTGAGATGAGAGCAGACACGAGTATTAATTCCACTTATATATCAACTTCCTAACACACAGGAACACACTATCTGTAACCACCAAACAGACTGAGTGACCTGTCTAATGTTATGCTGCATATGTGTGTTTGTGCACTTACTTATTTAACAGTAATGTCAATATCTTCTTTTCTTCACAGTTCCCTGGAACGCAGATGAAACTTGTGCATATGTAGTTTCAAGCTACAGATAGGAAATCAAACACTCTAAAGCAAACATTGTTCCATATACATTATCTGTTTCCTGACATTGCTTTAACTACTGCAGAAATCTAAGTAACTGATCTGAAGAACATTATTCCCTGTGTATTGATTTGTGGCTGGAATCACAGGATTTTACTTGAGGATGAGACTATGCTCACTGCACTGGTTTAGCATCATTGTATTCACTGCCATTAGAAAGCCTTTCATGGGCTTTAAAATCTGATAAGTGTGCAAAACCAAACCTGTGGTTCTGTAATGTGAGAATTTGGGTTGTTTGTTTTTAAAAATTTATTCTATGAATGAAAAAATGTAGATAATGGAAAGGTGTCTTGCATTTTCTGCTTCAGAAACACTGCAGTTGTGGTTGGGATGACTGACATAGACAGACACTGATTCATACAGAGCAGCATTCACACTTGTTTACACTCCAAGAACATATGAAGAGTGAAATCATAACATGTCTCACAAGGACTAGGACATGATATAGCAGAAAACACTGGAAAAACTAGTTGATTTGGTCTAAAGGTGTCCTCCACCTTTTAAGAGTTGTCTTAGATTGAACCCCTTCTCAGTCTTTGAAGGATTCAGAAGAAATGTTTTTCTTTCCTGAGCTGCATAATCATACAGAGAAGGTATAGCCATATTCCCCAACCTGTATTGATGCTATAACCTCTAAAAAAGGGGATTTATTTCCACTCTGCTATTTCCACAGTGACTTTAGGGGAATGTAGCACCAATAGTGGTTGTGGGTCTTACTCTTTTCTTAGACTAAGATGTTTCTCTTACTTTTCTTTCCATTCCTCACACCATTTTAGTACTTGTCCATCCAAAGAAAACACTGTGGACCAGACCTGGTCTTTTGGTTGAGTTGTGAAATATCTGATGTAGTTCTATGCAAAATAGTTACACAGCTTTAGTAATTTATACATATAATATGTTATTTAGAAAACATTTCATGAGGTGAACCAAAGAAGTCTCCTCTCTCATTTCCACAGCTCCAGAACTGCTCTTCTGAACAACAGGCATGTCAGAGGACGTGTGTGTGACAAGTTGTAATGGGGATAGCAGCATTCTTCTGCAATGGGGGAATCTGCAACTGGCAATCCAGTGCAACCTCAGACTGCACATTCCAAGGATGCAAACAAGAAGCCTGGAATCAGGAGAGTCACTCAAATGGTAGGAATGAAATGTTACTTGTGACCATGATAATCAATCTATACAAAGATACACATCTGCATATTGTGAAGTACTTAAATCTAGGCAGATACACCTGTGAAAGCTGTGTGCAGTATTCCCTGTGAAACAGAAGAGAGTGAGAAGGGGCTTTGGAAAGGGAGGGAGAAAGAAAACCTCTACCTGAGAAAGTACTAATTGCTTAAGTGGTGAGATTCAGAGAAATAGATGAATATTTTATAATCCTTTTCATTAGAACTTTAAGAGCTGAGCCAAGTTGCCTTGTGTTCCTGTGGATACAATAGCTAGATCAGATCATTAGTGGATACTTAATTAGAAAGCACCAGAGTTCTAACAGTATAGTACTGTTATTGAGTAACTGTGATGAGTCAGCTGCCTGTGCATTACTTTACTTTAAAAGTAATCCAGACTCTGAATCAATACCTATCAGCTCAAGAACTTTCCATATTATATATATATATATATATGTACATAATCTGAATTAAATGTTATTGGGAGACATTTGTACTGTCATAATCTTGGACTTCATAGAAGTTCATGAGCTAGAAATTGAGAATTTCTGTGGTAGAGAGTGAAAAACAAATAGGCAAGCAGGGAAATATCACACTAAATGAACATGGCATTACAAAGCACGAAGTAGTTCATCTCTGTGATAGAGAATAGATGCAGTTTCACATCAGGATCACATGAATAATTAATTCACCTTTTGCTCAAGAACATGCTTTGAATGGAAAATATATGTGAAGTAGTATGTTACCTTTGCTTAAAAACACATTTTTGTTGGCATGATTTAACCACTGAACTGTGGTCTGAGGAAATGCCTCTGCTATTCATCTTTAATAAGCTATAGCAAATAACAGAGTTGCAGTCTCTACAGCCAGTAATTCCACATCACCTTGGATGTTATATAACATTAATTTATTGAGAAAATATTGCCAATAAAAAAAGACAAACTGTTTGTACTCTATACAAGGACACTGGTTTATAAAAGGTTGTGACTAAAATTTGATGAATGCTGGCAAAGAAAGTCACTTTCCATTGCCAAAAGTATCACATATATTTGTCTGAGTTGTAATACTTCAGCTTTAATATAGTGAAAAATACCAGTTACATGTAACTTGGTTCCATGAACACTTTATGATGTTATGCATGCAGTGACCTCAATAACCCACATTTTCCCAAACGTGGTTTTATAAATGTACCACTCTGTGTCAATACAAGTTATAGTTATCATTCTTATTTTGTGTTAATTTGCACCTTGCCTTAAAGAAGATGAGGCCTGAAGTAACCAGAGTGAAAATAAGATCCATCCAAATGCTATAAATTCAAAGATTTTAGATACTTTTATAGAATCAAATAAAATATACACAGAACCATTCCTTTCATAATGAAAATTTTTATACTGAGTATGGAAATATATCTTTACTTCTCTGTATTTTATTAATGACACCAAAATGTGTTGGTAGTAAATAGAAAAGCTCTTTTGACTCAGTTATGGTTGGATATTTGTTTGCCTGTATTATATATATATATATTTATATATACTAAACACAGAAAAGGAATGATTCATGACAGCTCATGTGAAAAGACAGGAAGAAAATAAGAGCACTGAAGTAAAGAAACTAAGTATAGCTGTCATTCAGTTCATTGGTAGTTTGGATTTAGGAGACCTAGATTCAACTCAAGGCTCTTTCATGGGCTTCCTCTGGAATTTGTGCATATCACCTCTTTTGTATGCAACTTTCATCTTTCACTCCTTAAAGCACAAATCAATTACTGTTTGACAATTACATACATAGTTCATTATTACAGACAAGAGATATGTCTGTTCCTCTAGATAGATTACAAATGTTGATCAGTGCAGATTTTCTCCTTCTTATTTTGCTGCTTTTTTAAACTCCAGTTTACTCTTCTGAAGTCTCTGAAGAGAAAAAAGGTTGGGTCAAACCATTTTTTTTCCCTGAACGCTGATTATTCAATTTGTTTCAGCAAAGCTATTGGCATGGATAAGCTGGGCTCCTGGAGGGAGTAATAATTGAAAGCAAACATTGAACAGCAAGTAAAATAAGAAAGAAAGGGAAAAAAAAAGTAGAAACCACACAAAACCACTACACTTGCTGCAAATGAATAACTGTTCATAGAGCCTTGAGTTTTATCTGTGTACACCCTTCAGTGTTATTCTGTAATTCTCAAATGCTCTTTCATTCTTCTACAAATAATTAAAAGGATTATTTTACAAAACACTGAAATTTCTCCTCCCTGGATAGAAAGTATTGCTTTAGGAAAACACCTTCTATAGGCAGCTTTGAACCACCCAAAACTGCATCATGGAGATTCTCTGATGAGAAATTACTGATGACTGAAAATAAGGCAGAGATCTGCCCATCAGAATCTGCAGTGGCTACTGAACAATCTAATCTTCAGAGGTTTCAGAGGTGTTTGGTCTGCTATTTATATTGAACATTCCAGACTACATTCATTGCCAGAACATGGAGCCAAAATGGATCTGTACAACATGACAGAATGGGCATTTTATTAAACTTAATGAAAAATAACTTGGAATATCATAGAATCAGAGAATGTCAGGGGCTGGAAGGGACCTCGAGAGATCATCTAGTCCAACTCCTCTGCCAGAGCAGCAATGGAATGGTATTAATTTGAGTAATGGTTTTTAAAAATGAGGTCTTGTGGTTGTGTAACAAACTCAGCTATCCATAGCAAATGGCCAAAGATATGCTTTTGTAAAATATATGGCATCAGAATTTATTAATTTAACTTTTTTTTGCACTCCTACAGTAAAAGATTCTGAATTAATACACATTTCCTGAAAGGTACAGTCTTATTAAAAATCTATCTATTCTAAGGATTATTTTTAGGGATGCCTGATAAAAGCTACTTAAATATCATATTTTCCTTGAAAAGGAAATCGATTTTGTATTTCTTGTGAAGCTCAGTTACAAATGCACCATAGCTCACTGCTTTAACTGCAGTTCTCAAGGTACTTAAAATGACCTCTGCTGGCTTAAGTGACAAGAACAGATCATTACTCCTTTTTATTCTTGCTAGCACTACAGAAGCAAAACCATGGCTACACTATTTCTTCTCAAGTATAATTGAGAAAACAAAGTACTGATTTATAATCAGCAAAACTTGTGCAGACCAATTGGTTATAATAACTTCTAGGGTGATGAAGCTGCTAGATTTTTATTTTCAAAGTCATAAAATGAAGAGTATGACATGAAAAACTACTGGATTTTGATCCTGAAGTTCATGCTTAGGGTCTGAGATTGTTATTACTGATCTGAAAGAACCTCAAAGCAATGAGTGATTTCACAGATATTTAATAAACAACTGGAAACCTCTCTGTACAGATTCAGAGGGTTTGAGATTAGCCATCATTAATAGTAAAACACTGAGATTCTCTCTTGTTTTCTTAAAGTTCCCTTATGCTGTGATCCTATGACCCCTACAGAGATGACTTAGAAACATAACCATCAATACAATTAATTGGATGGATTGGGTGGTAGAATGTTGGTTTTTTTTATTCTCTGTATGCAAACAAACATCAAGCACTATAATGAAAATCTTGATCATAGATGAAAACTAAAGTGTTTTTTCTAGCTAACTTTTTGATTGAAAGATAAACATAAACTAACTCCTGTTCTTTATAGCTGGGTTTATGCAGAGGGATTCCAATGCAAGACAAAACAAAACAAAAAAAACCCAAAACAGAAATATGGTAAAGTACTCAGGAAAAAGAAAAGTGAGTAAATTAAAACTCCAGCAATCTACACAGAAAATTCTGCCCCAGGCACTGTTTGTGTTCACACAGTGTGAATCTCAAGATTTCTTTCAAAACAACCCCAGAATGTGTAAGGATCAGTACTTTCAAATGGAAAAGCAGTGTTTATCCTAAAATCTTTGAAGAGATGAGAGTGATGCAAGAACTACTCAGAGAAAAAAATATAAGCAGTAAAAAAGAAAGTTTCTTCATCTAAAGTAAGAAATTATACTAGGTTAAGGCACCCAGGACAAGTCATGTGTTACTGACTAGACTGAAACCATATGCTATAACTGTATAGATAACTACTACTGATCACAGTCATGATGCAATATCATCTATCAAATCCTAAGGGAAAACAAACACATAACATAGCAAAACAACATGAGAAAATCAACAATGTGGGTAGAAAATATTATTAAGGCTGTCATTGAAAAAATGGCTGAAGGTAGAGCCACTCTTTCTACAAGAGGTGATCAGACTCCAGAAAAAGAAGTGATTTAATGTAAGGATAATGTGAGCTAATGACACTTCATTATTTTTTCACTATCAGCAAATGAAAAACAAACCACAGAAGTAGCAAACACCTGGACCAGATGGTTTCCTTACAAGACCAGCACAACTCCTGGTGGTATTATCAGAGCTCCATGAATGAATGAACTCTGCATGCTAGGTCGGTGCTAATTATCACATTTTGAGCAAGTAGCCTATCTCATGTTTAACCACCATAAGAAATCTGTTAACACTGTTCATGTCAGAGAGCTGCTGATACAACAAATCTAGGGAAAGATACTCCCTCTGAGATGCAAACATAAAAGAACAGGGACCCAGGTTCAGATTCTGATTGACAAGCTAGTTATAAAAACTGTCAAATCTATGAAAAGAAACCTCTGGGGTGGTGTGGATGGATTACAACAATGGTTTTTATTCAGGGTTGGATTTAGGTATGTTGAAACTACTGAGACTGTACACTATTGTAAATAAGACAGCAAATTTTAGAGTTTTACTAATCAACATTAAAGACTGACTTATTTTTTTTTTTAATTCTTTATACTGGCTAGAGATCCTTCAGTCAAGGTTTGGGTTGGGGTTTTTTCCCCTTTTTTCTTCAGCATTTTTATTTTAACTCGCTTTTGAAAAGAAGTTGTCTGGACTTCAGTTGGAAAAGCATCTACTGTTACTATATGGGTAAAACCAAAAATATTTGCAAGGCAAGATTAAGATGATTAGATCAAAATATAAAAAGAGATGGTCTGAGAAATGACAAATTATATTTTTAAAAATATTGTTGGCGTGTCCTTGACAGGACTAAGAACAATGGATTTAAGTCCAATGAACCAAAAGGTTCTCAGTTCTATAATGCTAAGCCCTCCACACAAACAAAATATTTGTGAAAAAGACATGAAGCAATAGGATGGTGAGGCTGATGTGATGTTATAATGTGTATCATTAGTGACTGTTCAGTGCTGAATTATAGCAGACACCAAAATACCATATTTTGGGTTTGAAGGGACCATTAAAGGTCATCTAGTCCAACCCACCCTGCAATGAGCAGGGACATCTGCAACTAGATCAGGTTGCTCAGAGCACCATCCAACCTGACCTTAAGTGTTTCAAGGGATAGAACATCTACAACCTCTCTGAGCAACTTAGATGCCTAGATAAATTGTGTCCTTTGTGAGGAGCACAACTTCTACATGGGTTGAAAGAGGTGAGAACATTGCCTGAGCACTAGAAATGATTAAATGAATTTCATATTGGATTTCCACAGGCTGTTGGAAGACAGAAGATCGGGCATTGTATTGATTCAAAAATCTTCTTGTTCACAAAGTTTACTCATAAAGACTATGAAAGAAACTGCTTGTACTTTGAACAAATATCTCTCACAGAAAGAAGAAAAACTTCTCCACAAATCTCACTTCATAAGGAGAGAATCTGTAAGAATAATGAGAAAAAGAGAAAAAAAACCCCAACCCTGTTAATATACCACTTCAGACACATAAGTACTCTGTGGTCTAAAAGATCTTATGGTCTTAATCAGTTGGAGTTTTCCTTTAGCATACAGAGTCTCTAAAAACTTTGATTTTAAACCTTTAGGTCATCTTCCACATTTCCACAATATATTTACCTGTGAGCATCCAACCATCACCAACTGCTGTGAGACTTTCTTCATTCATATCAATGGGAAATAAACAAAACAAAATTTAAAAAGAACATTGCATATACAGTAACTATCCTGTTACTCTCTGTAAGAAGCTTTTAAACCCTACAGGTGATATCTCTACTTTGAAAACATTGTCAGGTGTGGCCTTCTGCTCTTGCTAAGCAGAGATGGTAAGCACAGAAACAGCACTCACAGTCTCAACATTAGCAATTTCATTGCATTTACTGACAATGAAAAATACTGACTGAAAATGAAAAGTATACTGACAGTAGGTTATTTATTCAAGAAGGAACTAGTTGTTCTTTTTCAGAAAGGGAAGACAACTTTTTGTTTTACATTCAGCACTTGACATAAGATAATACATTAACTGAACCAATCCAGAAGAATAAACAGTTGTATGCTGACAGGAGTGAGTGCAGGAACAGTGATTTACTAATGCCTTTATCAGTACAAAATTAAGGGGGAAAAAAAGTGAGGAAGTTAATGGATCTAATTCTCCAATCTCTTCTGAAAGTCTGGTACTAGAAAAAATATAAAATGAGGCTTTAGGAATTAAAAATGTCTTTAGATAAACAGAGCCAATGAACTACAAAACATAATAACTGAAGAATAAGAGAAGTCAAAAAAAGTTAAGAATTTTTAAATGAAGTCATCATGCAGCATTTAGAATTTTCTTTTTTTTTTTAAGTCCCTTCTCTTGAACAGATAGGAGAAATAATGCCCAGGCCTATGTAAATGAATCTGTAGGAATTTGTATCTGTTAAAGCTCATCACAGTCATGAAAAAAGGAAGCACCACAGCACCACCCATCTCCTCACCCTGCCACCCTTTATCTCCATTACCCATTACAGTTCTACATGCAGCTGGAAGCTCTGCACAGCCAAGGACAAAGACATCTCTGTAGTACTCCACCTAATATGGTGACTTACAGTATAATCTAATAACATCAAGCAAATATGATGTGAGAAAATAATGTTACCAGCATCATTAAAAACTACTTGCTGCTACATTGATGAACTTAGTAGTATTTATGTGTTTCAAGCCCAAAGAATTGGGGAGTGAGAATCAGCAAAGACAAGTTGTGTAATATAAATAAATAAATATCTTTATTTATATTATCCTCTGCTTCTCATAAAGGAAAATAAAGACCAGATATAAATGAATAGGAGATATTGTATGTATTTTAATTAAATGATCTCACTAAAATGTGGGAATCTCATATGTCAAAGGTTTTAGATGTTCTTTCAGTCTAGATAAAGGTGAAAATTAAAGATTTCTTCTTTTTTTTTCCCTTTACAGAGAGAATACAGTAATGAAAAGATGTTCAACTGTAATTAAGAAATAATGCAAAACCAGACAAAACCTCAAACTAAATACTTCAGTCTTTCAACACTCAGGTACAATTTGAGTTTCTAAATTTCAGTATAGTCCAGATGTTCCCAATGTGTTGGGTATTTTTAATACAGTGTTTTCTAGAAATAAGATAGATTACTTAAAAAAATGTTTTCTTATAAAGTTAAAATTATAACGAGTCTTTAAGGGGTAACTTTTCTTTTTTTTTTTAAATATTATGCACAACTTTGCTTATGCAACAGGTTATTTTCCATTATTTTGTTTTGTATCCTTTCTTTTATCTAGACACATGTAATTACCTTCTTTTAATTGCTTCTAAAACAGCCTCTGTTTTTTCAAATTCCTACTTACTTTTAAAAGTGTTTGTCTGTCTTAAGAGTTGTCAGAATATGAAGGTTGGTATAAACACAGTTGCATTGGTATAAAAACCAGTTCTTTTGGTAAATTTCTTCTAAACAAATTTCAGGTAGTTAAGTAGTAGACATCTGACCTAAAACTAGTCCTTCCACAGGATTATTCCTACTAGTGATTTGAGAAACCTGGTTTAGAATGGAATGAATCCCTCTCTGAAACTCTTTGAAAGACAACTTGTGACATCAGTGGGATGCTGAAGGACCAGGCTCTTAGAACTTGTTCTGAGCACATCTGGTGCTTGCACAGGCAGAGAATCCATCCAGAAAACCTGTGCACTTTATTTTATCAGCATCAAGCTTACCTGGGCATCTGTATGGTAAATCACAAATCCATATATAAAGTCAACATAGCAGCCTAATACTGGCAAGGGAATGCTAAGAGGGGATGAATCAGACATCCTGGTTTTCTGTCACATACACTAACAGGGGACAAAATACAGATTTACTAAAATAATCAAGCTGAGGTGCCTCGCTGGCACAATATTCTTTTACTGGGAGCTGTTTTACATTATCATGCATCTCTTTATACTAGTGTTTATAATTGACATTTACGTTGGTCTGAGGTAAAAATTAGATGTCAACAGAGTTCCTGTGGCAAAATAATCCCCTAAGGCTTTGAACTTTACTGTCTGTCTGTCTGGCATCCAGGTGCCCTGCATAGAATAAATATTAAGTGCTAATATTTTTATATGGTGAAGCTTTACCTTGAAATTAGAAGAATGTGGAATGATCAAAATGGAAATTGAGTTTTCACACTCAGTGGCAATACTTCTCATGATTGCCATTCAATCTTTACTGCGTCCTTGTTGTTACCTGAACCCAGTTAAGGACAACTTTTCCTTGAATGTTCTTTCATAAAAAAGATCCAGAGGGGCCTGATAATTGGCACAGTGAGTTATGTTACAGCTTTCAAAGTTTGTGGTACACAGATTCTTCCAAAATAAATGAGCATGCCCTTTGTCCATTCTCTCATTCCAGTAATTTCTGCCTGGGAGTGGTGGGTTTGGAGAAGAATTAAAGCAGCCCCATAATGTAATTAAGCATATGTGTCACACACAGAGGCTGAATAGTGACAAAGTTCATAGGACAATTAGTAAAAATTCTTTTTTTTCTCCTGAAGTGTTATATTGATGCTAACCCCAGTATAGTGGCCTGTTCAGTCAAGTGAGTGATTATATCCAGTTTCACTTGTCCTTGTCCATGTCTGACGTCTCATTGTCTGTGACTTCCTCAAGTAATTTTCATCTAATATATTAATGGATGCCATGTGTAACTATTTCTTTTTTTGAGGAAAAAATGAAGTACGTATCAAAGCACAAAGAGCAATGCACATGAGCTACACTCTTTGGACAGCAGATGATTTATGAGGCTTGACAAGGCAATTTACAGGTTTTCTACTTCTGCATTCAGAATATGCTCTATGTCTAACAGGAACTCCTATTAATTACCACAAGAAACAAAATCATATTTGTGACATAAAATATGAAAGATTATTTTTTAAAGTACATATCTAATCATATATCGTAGTTGAATGAATTAAAAATCAGTGTAAAAGAAAATTGATAATGATTTGTCCCACCCTGTGGTATATAAACCAAAGCAAAATCCCATTTCTCAGATAAGTAAATAGGTGGACAGTAAAGGGAAAACATAAAACAGCCACAGTGACTTAGTTAAATATCTTGGCAGTTTCTGGCATATTTAAAGCCAACTTTGGCAGATTAAAGTCGTGGATTTGCTATGTTTCTATTCTAATAATAATACAACATAATGTAAGAGGATTGCTTCACTGGAGTATTTACTACTGAAAATTGCTTCTATAATTATGTATCCCCATTAAAATTACAAAAATGTTGAAGACCATTAAAAAAAAAAATCAACAAATTATGAAGTTCGAATTCTCCCAGTTGCTACTATTAAAAGGATTTAGGTACTTGCACTGAAGGATAGGCATAGCTGATTGGATTTTTCATTGTAAATTGCACTGCAGTTTTTTCTGGTAAGGACTGCCTACTGGAAAAGCACATTTATCATAGTTTGTTATTTTTAATGGTTTTAAAAATAAACTAGATATAACACTTCTGTGATAGAACATATGTGAATGGCTCCTGGAAACTTAATATCTCTCTTCTTTTATTCACTCCATATGCAAAATTGAATATTTGAGCAGTATGACAGAAAAAGATAAGCAAAGATTTGTTTTAAGGAGGTGATTTGAGAAAAAGAGAAAACAAAATGTTCCTCTGTATTGAATCTGTGATATGCACTTTGAGGAGTATTATTGATGGGTGACAGAAAAGATTTCTGCAGTGGGCAGCTTCAGGACAGGTAAGGCTGCCCAGGGGAAGGGATCTGCGGCTAAAGGGCCGAACAAAAGCTGTTTCGGAGAGTTTCTCGAAGCCGGGCGAAGCCCTTTGCCGGTGCTGGGCCTGCCCGTTGGTGGGCGGGCTGCTGAGGGAGCCGGGGCGGAGCCGGCACCGCCCGCTGCTGCTCAGCCCCCCG
>JANHGL010004881.1:4540-27489 GCA_024611195.1 Ceyx melanurus | reverse complement strand
ATATTCTGCTTTTGGCCATGGCAGGATCTGACTTTGGCTATAGCAATGGGTATTGAACTGAGATTTCCTTAACAAATTAGGGTGCAGGGAGATCACCTTCTCAAGGTGAAAACAACCTAGGTGTAGAGGAGATGCTGTTTGTGCTGCTTTCCAGGTCTGCACCCAGGGGGGAGAAAAGCAGCAAGATTTGAATCCCAAGAGGAGTGCAGGGGCTGCTTTAGTTCTTTCAGTTGGTCTGAAAATGAGGAAGAGGGCTTGGATTCCATTTCCAGTGTATGGTTGCATTGAGAATGGGATCTCCATGAGTGGAGGATGGTTACAGTGGCAGCCACAGCCCAGCTCAGCTGCTTCCCAGCTGAAGGTGGAGAGAAAACTCAGGTAGTAGCAGTGACTGTCATTCTGCCCAGTTCTTACCACTGAGTCTAAAGGCAGAAGTAAATGAGACTTGTTTTTTACAAGGTACTGTAGATTTGAAATTAATTTGTAAGGGTGCCAGAGCTCTGGCAGGGGCTGCCTAGGGAGGTTGTGGAGTCTCCTGCTCTGGAGACATTCCAGCCCCCCCTGGATCTGTTGCTGGGTGACTTGGTCTAGGTGCCCCTGCTCCGGCAGGGGGGTTGGACTAGATGATCTCCTAGCTCCCTTCCAACCCCTGACACTCTGTGTGATTCTGTGTGACCCTTTGGGGCCACTTTTCCCTTGGGAGGTGAAGCAGCCTACTGTACTTAAAAGTTACCAGTCCCTCTGGAAACCTAAGAAATAGCTCCCCAAAGGGACCACAAACGTAGGGCTGATGTATTTGACACCTGAGGACTCCAGATCAAGCATTGCTTGGCTATAACAGCCATGGGCCCAGCGTAGGGGGATGGGGTGGGAGTTACTTCCTGGAGGTACATTCCTTGCTGAATTATGGGCCTAAGGCAGAGGCCTCATTTTCTCCAGATGACTCTCAGGAAATACCCTCCCCATCAGCTATTATTGCCTAAATAATAGGGAGGGAGGTGCAACAGACTTGAGCAACATTGGAGGTACTCCACAGGGCACATCCCAAATGGGGTGTGGGGCAAGGCTGCTAAGACAACTGATTAGAATGTCACTCAGTGGGCGTATACAGTTCTCTTCTTTGCCCCAGAGTTGTGAGGTCATGTGGAAAAATACAGTTGCTTGGTTAGGAATAGGTAACCTGCTGAAAAGAAACATTACAAAAACTCTCCCTAAACTCAAGCCTGTCCTGTTAACATTCACACATCAATTTAACTTCAATGATGGTGTCTCTAGGTAGGAAAATGTGTGTACAAATGTTTGCATGATTAGAATCTTAAATGTTAAGTTTCCAGAAAGTCCAGTCCAGGAAGGGAAAAGCCTGTTGAGGGAGAGGTCTGCTGGGATTTGATTTATGAACAGGACATCCTGCTTAGCTCCTAGATCTTGCAGATACAATTCTAGTGAGACTGCTGGGTCACAGTGATGGCAAAGGAAAGGAGCTCACCCTCTCCCTTGTCCACCCAAGGCACTCTAACCTGTCTGGACATCATATCAGTGCTAAACATTTGGCATTCTTTATCACGTTTCATCACCTCTGTTTACTAAGCTATATTAAAAATGTGTGGCATGTATGCAGCTCCATGCAAGCAGACTGACACGTCTGTTGATAATTAGCAAGTTGCATGCTGTCATTTGTGCAATTAAGCTTAGGTTGATTCCATGACCTAGCCACAGAAGAAGACTGGCCAGAAAGTTGGGGCGAGAGGCAGTGGAAAGGTAGAGCTCTTAAGAATAAGTGAGGCTCTCTGGAGGCTGTTTCCCACTTTTGGATCACTGCAGCTGCACCTACATTTTTCACAAGCTGTGTGTCTAGCTCAGCTTGTACCTTCAGGTTTCTTTTGTTTGGGAACTAGAATGCAATGGTGATGAGAGGAAGGGTGTTTCACTCCCACATCATTCTCTAGCAGGAGTTAAGAGGCATCCAAGACATGCTTTCTGATGTTGACCCACATCTTGTGTTACTCCACTGAGTCAATCACAACAAAGAGACTTTAGAAAACTGCTTTGTTCTTGTTGCCTTTGGATGCTGGTGCTCAGCTAAAACCACTGGAGGGCTAGCTGCCAATGGAGTGGCTGCCTGAAACTGTCCCCTGCTTTTAGCTGTAGCTGCAGTACTTCAGCACCTCAAGCTACTTCTCTGCTACTTAATTAAATGGTGCCAGGGCATATTCCCAGCCATTAAGGCTGAGTCATCTATACTGTTAGGATGTCCAGAGCACATCTGTGGTCCTTCAGATGTTTCCCTGGCATGGCTTTGAAGCCAGTAGGGCCTGGAGACTATTCTCAAGAGACATTTGAGATGAAACTGCCTAGTTTTGGCAGATAAGAAAGTTCAATAGTCTGGAAATGGAATATCTCACACTGACTGCCCTTAGTGCCAGAAGACAGACCAGGGCATGTCTGATACACTGTTATGGACATAGCCTGGGTGTCTCCAGCTGCCTGTCCTTAGGGTAGAAGGCACTTTTATTTACAGAAGGGTTACAAAGGATTATATAATGCTTTAAAGGTCAGTGCTGGGGCTGGCTGTTCAACTAAATATAATACAGTGCAGCTTGGTGGGAGCTGGTAAGGAAGGAGGTGGGTAAACTTGCTTCTCTGGCTGCTTCCTCATACACGAAGGAAGGAAGTGTCTGAATTAGCAATGGGTAAGCTGTGTTTACCTGTGTTTCCTTCTGGCTACACTACTGACAAAGCTAACTTCTTACCTTGTTTTATTCCAGATATGTCACTTCTTCACCTCATTTTTTATGTGGCCTCATGTCCCCACAAACTAGTGCTGAATATCATACTTTGTTCAACACTGCAGAAAAAATCCCACCCTGTTGCCACTGGACCATGTATGTATGTTATCAGGAAGAGTGATTCATCCATCTGTAGATAAACAGAATAGTCCTCTAGGCAGAGTTTCATCCCTACCTCATTAATTACTTTGTCACCAGCTGAATCCCTGCCATCCATCTTGGTGCTTTGTCATTTTACTGGGAGTCATGGCAGTTGACTTTTACCTCCAGACAAAGGGAAACCAAATCAGAAACCCCAGGCAGATGACTCTCAGCCACCTCGCGGAGCTGTCTGCTTCTTCCAGCTGCTGATGTCCAGCTAGCTGTGTCATCTCCAGAATGAAGAAGCTCTGGGTGGATCTGGCTACCCATGGCTTTCAATTGGAAACCCCCTATTTCTAACCTTTTAAGTATCCCTGAAGGTATGTGGGGCTGCTAAAATTAAACCAGTCTGACCCCAGGAATGGGGCTGGATGATATGACAGCTGCGTGGCCTTTGAATCAGTTGTTAATCTGATGAAGGGTGATTTCAACCTGCCAGTCACATGTACACATCACAGCTGTAACATCCCCTATTGGAGACGTGAGCAGAGAGCCAGGCTGCAGTGCAGGTATCCCTCCCTCTTCCCCCTTTCCCAGGGCTGGCTCCATCATGGGCAGAGCCTCAACTGTGGGGCCGTGCATCCTGGGTGTGGAAAATCTGGGTCTAGAGGAATTTGTCTGGGGAGAAAGAACATTGCAGACATGTGACACCAAGTGTCACAGAGGAATAATTCCCCTTGGCTCCATCAGAGAGGTGTGAAAAATTCAAGCACTGTTCAGTACATACATGGCTCTTGACTCTTCCCCAGGAATTTTGCTCAGTTGCCTCCTCTCTCCTGTCCATTCATGTTTCCCCAGAGTCATGCCCCTAGGTGTGGCCCCCCCCTCTCCTTTGTGCTCATACACACCTTCTTTGTGCTCATACACACCTTCTTGTGCTCAGACTCTCCCCTGACTTGGAGTCCCAGCACCCAGCCTGTTCTACTGCCACTTGGCATCATTACACCCAAACTCTGGAAAAGTATCTGCTGTGAGAAGGTTAATGCAGGCACAGGCATGCAACTCACATTTGCTTTTTTAAGCTCTGAATGGAGTTCAGAGCTCAGTGATGTGGGATGGGGCAGGTCCTGTCAGGAGGGCTGCATAAAGACCTCAGCCCCCAAAAGCTGATGCAGCAGAGGAGGGTGGGTGAGAAGGCAAGCTGTGGTGTCAGCACCAGGGGTGGGCAACTGTGACAGAGGCTTCAGCTGCCTTCCCTAACCTCATGCAGGGAGTCTGGAGCAAATTTAAACACCAACTCAGACTTCCTGTGTCTGCTCCTCAGCCACATAAGGGCAGCTTTTAGTATTCTGAATGAGGAGAAACCCCAGCACATGTGCCTTATCAGCTGGCTCTGGCTGGGGTGAGATGATGAGGCTGGATCCAGTCTTGCACAGGGTGATCTGGAGGAGTGTGGGTGGGAGCTGGTGTGGGTTGGGCGTGCACTGTGACTGGTGACAGCATAGAAGCTGCCTGCTCTTTGCTCACAATTCCAAGGTGACTTTGAAGTGATCTGCAAGATTTTGATAATTTTTTTGGCCAGCTTCTGAGGGGCAACATAGTGTCTGACAGTAGAGACTCGAGAAGTGAAATAACATGCCTGATAGCAAACCTCATGAGACAGATCCTCTGTGGGTGTAAATCAGCACTGTTCCCTTTGTCCCATTTAGAGCTATGCTGGTTCACAGTCTGTGCTCCCAGTTGTCTTCCCAGGTGATAAGAAGCACTGGAATGAATTCAAGGAGTAATAGCTTCTTACAGAAAAAAAAACCGTAAGGAAAGGCAGCTTGCTTAGTGAGGATAAATCTGTATCTCTGTTTTCTTTTCCTTGAAGGAAAACAGAGTTATGATGCAAAGGCAGGAATGCCATAAAATAAGCAAATAAGGGTGGAAAGTTTTGCCATCTCATGGCCTTTTTTTCCTACATCCTCCTGCCATACAGCAGCTAGAGAAATGGGCTTGAGGAAAAGCCGAGGTTGCATGCACAGCCTTTGAAAGAGCCTGGGCTAGTTCTCATCATCATGTTGTTGGGATTTTTTTTCATGAGTACCACTCCATTGATTTTCACTGCAATGTCACAGCTGTAAAACAGGCTTAATGTAGTGGAGAATCAGACCTTATGTATCTAAATTTGTTTTTCAGAACTGTTCTTTTCTTATAGTAAAAAAGAAGTGCCTTGAGTTTAAAGGTAAGCTCCAAATCTTCATCACACCGTGAAGATTTGCAGATATCAATCTCATTTAAATTACTTGATAAAACACTGAAGTGTTCACTGTGGAGTGAACTCCACATCAGCAATATTTAACCTTGGGATGTTCACTTGCTATAATGTGATTAATGAGCCTTTCCCCATGCACAGAAGATATCTAAGCAGTTTTTTGTGTATGGAAAGGGAGCAATTGTCCAGCTTTACACAAACGAGGAGCTACTTCAGTGCTTGCCCTGTGAAGAGACTGCAGTTTCAATAGGGTTTAAGATTGCACTTTTGTGTTAAGTAGAACTGTGATCTTTTTTCCAATGAGTGTTGCTATACAGGGCCAATTTGTGACGTCCATTATTCTAAAATAAGTAACTTCTGCACAGCAGAAATATGCTCCACTTGCACTGCTAATCTGTCTCTCACACAAAGGCGTGCTTGGAAGAAAAGTTATTTATTGCAAGTAATAAATGCAGGTTCTCAAAAGCATTTATAACTTAATTTCCAGAGTCAGAGCACTCCAGTTTGAAATAACTTCCTTTCAATTTTCTATATTTTCAATTTCTTCCCTGGCTGTTTTAGCCCATATATTGCATACTTAATTATTCTACGAAAGAGAATCTCGGATATTGAAAATGAATTATGCTTAGCAAAATTCTTAATGCAAGGATGTCTTCTTCAGGTATCAACTATGGCTTGTTGTAACAGAAGAAACTTGGCTTCTCTGTTTTGTTGAAGTCTCTTGCCTCACCTGTGCAAATGGTTATAGATCTCATCTGTGTGGTTTATGAGCTCATCTCAGTCATTGCTATAGCAGCTCTTTGAATGTCCTCTGGTGAAAAATGAAACTGTAGTTAAACTTACCCAGTTTGTCTGAAATTGCAGAGGAGAGCTGAGGTGCAGTGGGATTTGGAACTGACTTGTCTGATTATAGAGTATCTTTCCCTCTAGATTTGCTGCATCACTGTAAGAGTAGAGCAGTTTAAATTCTTCCCCAAAGGACCCAGAAACTTTAATATCATTAGAAGCTGCATGAGTTACTGGCTATTGAGAACTCCACTTACTTGAGGAGTTTATATGTTTTGTTGAGACTGTTCTCATGAAATGCAAATCTATCAATATTTGGAAGACATCATAGGGCTCACCTGGTATTTTTTTTGTGGCTTTGACCATCAGGTACCATGGGACTGAGAAATGCAACTAAGAAACTTCATGGAAGAGAAAAAAATGGAATGGTTTTCATTCCTGTTTTACTCCTGTATAAGGCTGGCTAGGAGATGCAGACCCTTCCCCACCCCAGCAGCAGCTGTGTCTGTGCAGCTGCAGAGCTTTTGCAATGGAACAAGGGCTGACTCCATCCTTGCTGTGCTGAGTTTCCGTACAGGATGAAGTACAGATGCATTCCTCTCTTGTTTAATAACCACAAACTAATTTACAGCTATCCAAGAAGGTATAAGAATAGTTAGCAAAGTGGAAAAGAATGTTTATAACAAAAAATTATCTGCTTAAAAGCCTTACCTGTCTGGTGTGTTAAGATGCCCTTATAGAGCAGGAGGAACTGCAGGAGCTCCTGTCATCTCTCTGCCTTTGGAGGAAGGGAGAATTTATGGTTCAAGGTGGGAGGGTTAAACAACTTTTCCAAGACCACACAAAATATCTGGGGCAGTACTGGACATACATACATTTCTCTCTCATTTTCAAAATCCTTCCAGTATGTCATCATTTCTAGCAGACTCTGTTAGTCAAGAGTCTTCTCCTGTTGTCTAAAAGACCTGCTTAACATCTCTGTCCTCAGAGGTAACATTTCTTCTTATCAAGTTTGCCTTGAATTAGTTTGGTTTGATTTTCATTTATTTTTCTTATACCCCACAGCACAACTTGTACCTTAGTTGTCATGAATTTTCTTACAGAATGCAGGGCAAGCTGTGATGACTGCTCCCTCTGGAAGAAAGGCAGCCAGTGCCTCTAGGCAAGCTGTAAACCCTGTGTGGGACCCCTGTTCAGCACCTGAGTTCACAGAGCACACAGGTACCTGCACACACATCTGGCACTGCTGCATACAGGGGGCTCTATGTAGCAGATCACAGGAGTCTGAGTGTGCAGCCCTGTCTGAGGCATTGGTGCATTGCAGTTTCAGTCCATTTTGACTGTGATGTGTTGCATGACTGGTGTGTGTTATTCTCCAGTGCAGTTCTATCATTCACAGAGGCTGAAAAGTTCCTCTGGAAGACAGAGCTTTCTGGGCATCTTTCCCTGCTCAGCACTCAGGCTGCTCTAATGACTCATTAAAGGGAGACCATGCAAAGGTGTGAGCTAAACTGTGAAACCATGGCTCACTTCTCTTTCATTTCCCTCCTCTGGACACATCTCCCAAGTGAAGCTGCTATCTGTGCACATGTAACGCCCATGCCCTGGGGGAGGCACGCCTGAGCAAGTTAGGAACTTGTGTGCCCAATTAGCACCACTGCAGACCTGCCTGCTTAGCCCTGCCACCTTCAATTTCCATCTGTACCACTGGGAAGAGCTCTTCCCCTGGTGCTGTCACAACTGATACGCTGGCCAGACTAGCTGCATCCAGGAAGACAAGGGATGCCAACTCTTTCCAGGGCTTGTGCCATCTCCCAGGTGCCAAACAGTGCCCTTGCTTATGTGGACATCTGGGAATGACACATACAACAAGCACCACTGGGTAACTGAAAAAATACTCATACTATGGTCACTGATTGTCCCAGGAGTGGTTTGCACACAGTGAGAGGGGGCTCCTCACTCCCCTGTGAGTATCTGCAGAGCTGTTGGATTCTCTCATGCTTACAAAGTTTGTGGATAACTCACCAGAACTTTTTATGTTTGTTTGTGAGGGTGGCAATTCAGTTTCACTTCCATAAAGCTTGAGCTCTTACTTTGGGGTTGATCTAGCAAGTATAAATGAGGGGTTCAAGTTAATTTACTGATCCATAAAAGAGGTGCTTTATTATTTTTTTACACCTTTTATGCATGTGTGAATGCTCATGTGCATGTATATATAAAGAAGAAATATGGGCTGTTCCCTTGGCCTCATCCCACTTTCCATGAAAAGAAGTGTTCCCCTGGAAGCTGTAGCCATTCACATCACACAATCTGCCACCTGTCAAAGCAATTTGAGATTTACTAGTGACAACTGAGTGCTGATGTCTGCCATTCTTGCCCTGCAAATAGCCAATGCGTTCCAAGTCCCACAGCCCTCGGGACTTATGTCAGCTCTCCTCCCCAAGATTAGTTCAAACTCAGCCAGTCACCCAGTGGCCATGTAGAGTGATTCACTCTTAGAAGTACATAATCTTTGACACTTACCAAAACTTCAGGGGGAAAATGAGTCATTTCACATTATAGAAAGTCGTATCTTGCCCTTGGTATTTCTATGCATACATGAGTGATAATTTATTTTTAGATAAGTTTCTCCAGTATAAATGCTGCTTCCTTTGATAAAGGTCGTCTCGAGAGCCACATGCTAATGCTGTGCTCATTGAACAAATGCTAGCAGAGATTACTTATTTATTCCTGCATTTGCAGCAGTATAGTTCAATGACAGGGAGCTACAGCAGTAGTTGATTGTAGGGAGTCAGCCTGCAGACAGGGTCCCTGTTGCTAGGCTTGTTTGTCAAGTACGTGTTCAATAATGCAGTGAAATCATCCCTTTCCTGGCATTTGCTCACTGTTTGCATCACTTGGGTCTGCCTCCTAGGCCAATTGACAATGGCTGTTTTCAGGATGCAGAAAATCCTGCCTTTTCAGAGGGAGTTGTTAGACAAGGAATTTGTCTTGGTGTCCTGGAAGACATCTTGGTGCTGGCTAACCAAGCCCGAGCAAAGCCTTGAGCCTTGTTAGGTCTGATCACAGTCCCAACAAACTAAGTTATTCATGGCAGTCATGGGTGGATGTGGTTTTGGTCCAAGTATACAATAGTGCCTGTGCCACCCACAGCAGATCCGTACTGGGACCTGTGGCAGTTTTGAGGTCTGCCAGCCCTGATATTGCACAGTCTAGGCCTGTGCCTTTCTCATTTCAGCCTCCTGCCCTTTAGCATGCATTTTGAGGGGAAATCCCAAGTGCCTATGTCCTATGGGCATGTTTTTTCCCTTTTTCCTCCTCTTCTGCCTCTCCTTTGACCTCTAAAGCCAGAGTTTGTCCCTGCTCTGGAGCTGCTCTCCGGGCCTTGTTCCCCAGGTTGGGCATCCAAGAAGCAGTTCCCAAGGCACCTACTAAAACCTGGCCCAGACTGTGAGTCTCCCTCCTTCTCATCCTCCAACAGTTAAATGTAATTTTGGAAACATCCAGATTAAAGAGATAGCTGAGACATTTTACTATCATGCTGGCTCCTAACTGAAAAAAACCACTATAAATCATGGAACCAGTTTCAGCTCTGACTGAACTTTCACATCAAGCTTTAATTTGATGTTGAAATAAGGTGACACACTGATTTCAAGAATCCTGACTTATCCCCTATTGGTGTTTATGTAAGAGAGTTCAGCTCATGGACTTCTCCCTGCACTGTGGAGATACAGCCAGTGTTACTCAAAGTGGTGTTTTCCTGTTCTATCTTGCACTGTTCACCTAATGTTCAGAAGGAAGCAGGTCTCAGACAGCATCTGTGTAGGAACTGTGTGAGCACAGATGTTATATCATTTTGGCTCAGGGTGACAGAATATAATTATCAGAAAACATTTCTAATTAGCAGGCTTATTGTCTGCTCTCTATAAAATAATTTCTGGCAGATGATTTTATTGCAGGCAAAAGATCATCTATCTTCTTATGGCAGAATAAATCTGTGTAATGAATATGTGTGGTAAAGTTATAGAACCTGAGTGAGAATCAAGTCTTCCAAGACTTGTGTCAGTGAAGCTCTCTTGCTACCTTATGGACAAAGAAGGAAAACCAAGAGAAAAGACAGACTGTATATGATAGAAGATGTATGCCCCAAATGTGACATTTGGTAGTTTGACCATTTTTACTGCAACAGCAAAACATATTCTCAGCTGAGGAAGGAAGGAAAATACTTCATGTAAAAGTATTATGCAAGAAAAAAAATATTTATGTTTTATGTGACTGGATGACATAAAACACTGTTTCTCATCTCTTTCTGTAGCATTAAAGCTGGCCATTTTCATGCTTCAGTAGGCCTACTGGAGTGAGAATCTCTGTTATTTGGTGACCATGGCCCTAGAAATTACCAAAACAGACAGAGCAGTGTAGTGCTTCTTAGTATTTTCCCCAGCTGCAGTCCAGCTGCAGAGCAGTCTCCCATTCTGCTCCTCCAGCATTTTTGACAGAGCTTTGCAAATCTTTTAAATGCTGGTTTATTACTGATAGTTCATAGCCCTCAACGTTTTTATCTCTTTTGTTATCACCTTCCTTGCTCATTGTGTGATAGAGAACTTGGAATTTTATTTTCCAGTTCCTGAAATCAAGCAGAACAGCTTTTTGAACAGTGTCTCTTAGGAAAGTTTTGCCAGTCTCAGTGTAAAGGCATTGAGTAATGGGGACTGCACAGTGTATCTTGGTGATGAGTCCCTTGAATTATTGCTCTCAGTGTATGCCAGCATAGTTTTCCTGAGCTCAGTTTCCAGGTGATTGTTTTCCCACTCATTTACCTGCTTTGTTAAGGAACCATTTCCAATTTATACTGTTTCCTTGGCAAAATACCTGGATGCTTCACTTTTTGAGTAGAGATCCTGATTGAGTTCTTTCTTAATTGATGCCAACTTTTGACAGGGACTATTCCCACTGTGACCTGACCAGTCAGGGAGAGCATCTGCAAACTGGAATTACACATAAAGGCCATGTGTAAGCTTGTCCTCTTAGGGCTGACCCCTGTTGAGGTGCTCACCATATCTGTATGATGCTGAACAACACTCACCTCATGTCAAAATGTTTGCTGGTGGAGGACATTCATCATCTCTCAGGTGACCTGGGCACCTTGGATGATCAACTTGTGTAAATGGAGTTTACTGACACCTGGATTTTCCTTTCCCTGTCAAGCAAAGGGCTGTTGTGTTGAAATAGCCACACTAGGCATTGCCTGTTCACCAGCCAGTGGCCTGTTTGAAGGTAAGTCAGGAGTCCTGGGAATATTGTATATAATGTATATAATATAATGATTTTTTTGGAGCTCTTGTAATCAAGTCAGAAGTGGAAAATTGAAGGAGTGAGAGGACAGTATATGCCTAGGAATTCTTTGTGTTACTTATTAATTTCTGGTTTGTTTGATGGTTTCTTGTTATGGTTTTGTTTGTTGTTTGTTTTTGTTTTGGGGGTTTTTATGGTGCTTTTTTTGCTTGGTTGGTTTTGCTTAAAGCAATGCCTGATAGTCTTTTATTTGCAAAGAAACATGATAGTTTCAACAGTAGGAGCACACAACTGTTTGTCGAGCTGTGTCATCTTTAGCTTTTGATCCCTTGAGCTGCTGCTGAGACACTGAGAAATACTTGTTTAGTGGCCTTGAGTTGTATAAATCATTTTAGTAAACAAACTTGGCTGCTCTTCCAAGTTAATGTGCTCTAACAACGCTTAGAGTCTTTGCTTGTGCAATATTAACTTAAGTACTTTTTCTTATAAATAAGAAGCATCTGTAAAAAGGACTCTGCAAAGTGACAGTCAGTCCAGAGTGTGCAGTAGTGCTCCATCCACAGTGACAGCCCTTGCCAGAGAATAAGCTAAATCAACATCCTCCTGAAGACCATGGAAGTGGTTCCATTCCAAAAATTCACAGTGAGAAGACAAGCTCTGGGTATCAACATACTCCACCTCTGCCAGATGCACAGACAGGCATTTTGGCCTGTGGACTGTGTACATTTTATGGTTAGAAAATGGTTTATCAGTGTAAATCCCAAAACATTCCTTAAGTCCATAAACAGAAAACCCTAAAGATCTATAAGATCAGAATCTCTTTTTTTTTTTTTTTTCAAATCAATGGCAGCTGCCTATGCCATGGAAGTATATCAGGAGTTTAAATTTCAGTCCTTTTTCCTATTAAAGCCCTGCTGGGAGTAGTCAGTTGTACAAAGTCTTTAAAATTAGTGACAAGGATTCTTACTGACTTCAGTGAAGTTAGGATCAGGGCCATATAATTAAGCCACAGAAATGGCTGTTTTGCTGTAGTATCTATTTTTGGTTTAATGGCGTTACCTGGATAGAATAATGTAATTTCCATCCTATATCGCTAATAAAAATGACACCAAGGGCTACTGAATGTCCAGCAAACTGATGAAATGTTACTGTTATCAGTTGAATTATGTGTTGCCACTTGAACCTCTTTACCTCTTTCCTCCCCCCAGCCCCTTCTCTTTTTCTTCTTGTTGACAAAGCATCCTATAACTTTTCCTTTTACTTGAGGGACTGAGTTTTTGCCAGCTCATGTCCTGGGTACATGGACTGCATTCATATACCTCTGAAAGAAAGGTCTTTGGATGAGCTGGAAGGGAAATGTGCACACCCTGTCCCCTGTCTTATCTTCTGCCTACATTTTGCACGTTGGACTTCTCTGATGGCAACCATGAAGATGCTGGTATGGCCATGCTTAGCAGTGTGACAGCCTGCTTTGATGTGCTGGTGCACAGGGAGTCTCTCCCACTCCAGAGACTTTAACTGTGCTGGTGGGAATTGCTGCTGCTTGGATGAGAATAGGTTTGATCTTGACAGTAGTTGGAGCCCTTCCATGAGGACATGGTATGAAAGCTTCTGTCCCTGATGTAAATAAGCATGCAGATTCCTGTATTGGAGCTCTCAGTCACTGTCTCCCACTCCTTGGAAGTATGTTTTATTTGGGGTGGTAACAACCTTCTGCTGATCTGGGGACTGAAGCCCTTCAAAAGAGCCCTATCTCCTCTCTGAAAGGCACTTGGTCTGGTTCCCTCCTCCTGTGCTGCTCATTCCAGGGATTTCTGAGCTCCCAGATGCCTGAGCAGAGGCAGCCTGATGAAGAAACCCTTAAGGTCCCCAACCCTACAGAAGATTCTCACAAGCAGAGGACTGCAGGAAGAGAAGAGGGAAGGACTGAAGGACAGTGATGTCCTCTCCTTCCTTGGAGAGGCAGGAAAAACAAGGATTTTGGTGAAGTACAAGCAACCTGCACATAGAGCTGTCTTAATGTGCTAAATAGTGTGTGTTATGTGGCAAATCATTATTCTTTTGATGACACTGGTGTGAATGGCAGAAGGGAGGCAGCTGCCCACAGAGCTGAGCAGCATGTCCAAGAGCACCAAGGAGAGAATGGTTTTCTCCCTTCCCTATTCCCACACCTTACTCAGGAGCTCTGCATATGACTGTCTCCTGTGCCAACCTCAACAGAACAAAGCAGAGAGAGGATTACAGAGAAGCTCTGACTTTACATAACCAGCCTCCACGAGTGACCAGGCCTCCTTCCTTCAGAGCTGCTCCTAAGGAGGAGGAGGAGGAAGAGAACAAGGGGGAGGAGAAGGAGATGATGAGATCTCAGGACTCCGATGACCAGAGCAGAGAAGCAAAAGCAAAAACAAAACAGGAAAATCTATTTCCTGTGGGAAATGATCAAAAAGAAACGTTGCCAAGCCTGTCCCTGCTGCATCCACAGTGACTGCAGAGATGAGGATAAGGTAGATAAATTCGTAGCAGGGTGGGGGCAAAGGCTAGAAGCCTGGGAGGACATCTGAGGAAGGCATTCAAATAAACATCAAGTTAGGGAAAGGGGCAGACATCATCTCCAATAATGCAGACTCCAGAGTTTTGAGAGAAAATGTGGAGATTTGGAGTGACCGAGGGTGGCAATGTCCAAAGAACATGGGGATGGCTGTGAGGAAGAAATGAACAGTTGTGAAGGAAACAGAAAGAGGTATATTAGCAACAAACTGAATGCAGAGGGATGACTCAGTAGGGATGCCTCCATTGAAATTGTAGGCGAGGGAGAGTCTTGAAATTCAGTGAGGAAGAGGGCAGGCATAGGTGTGAGAAAGGAGGGGGAGAGAATAAATGCAATAAAACCTTCTGATGGAAAAAAAAAATCAAAAATCATCACTCTACCCAAAGCTGTAAGCAAATTAATTCAGAGCTCTTTGTGTCACTGACATCTATTTGTTGCTCCTGAAACAATAATGGGAGTAAGGGGAGAAAGTGGGAGGAGAAAGAGGAAATGAAGGAATTTAATTTTTGGCAGTAAAATTTATCAGGAGCACTTAGGTACTTATGGCAAATATTATTCAGATTTCCTAAGCAGCAGAGGCTGTGGCTCAATGAGGTAGTAAATCAACTTTCAGGGCACTTAATGCTGACACAAATCAATTGCAGTGAATCCTGCAATTTGAATCCTCTTGCTGCTTCTTATTCAGTGAACAATGTGGGTTTGGATGGGTTAATGTTATTAAAGCAGCTTTCATGCTGTATCAGGTGCTACATGTCCTTCCAGAGCTGGCAGAGGGGGATGAGGTAAAGCTGCACAGACACTGGGCCATGTGTTGGTGTTGGTTCAATGGAGAGGCAGCCACATGATTGCTGGGGCTGAGCCTGTCCTTCATGGTGACCTGCTGGTGTGGAGTGCTGATGGTGGCAGAGCTGCAGCTTTCAGGGATGAGAACCTGCTGGGGGGTGATACCAGAGGCTCTACAAAGCCATATGAGCAATGAACTTTGGGTAGCAAGAGGAGCAATGAGTCTCTGGGAAGCCTCTTGGTCCCAAACTTCCATTGAAATGCATATGTTTGGAGGTTGGAATCTTATGAAAACCCTGAAGGGTTTTCCAAATGGGCCTTCAGGTGTCTCTTTCTCACCAGAATCTCCCAGATAGTGAAATTTCTCCATAACTTCACACACCTGAATGTCATCTTACCCTGTGGCCATGCTTCCCAGGCTTGGGCTGACCTGCTGCTCTTCACCTCTTGGGGATGCCTTTAGCTGGCAGCTTAGAAGAGGCCACCAAGAAAACTTACAAGTTGTTTAATTCACAAGAGCTCTGAACAGCCCTTCTCCTGTGAGGATTTCCCTTGGTGCAGGGATGAGGAGCTTGCAGAAGCTGCAGCAGCCCTGATGCCTGAGCACCAGCCCTCTCTGGCCAGCAGCCAGGGCTGGGGTGTACAGGAAAGGCCCTATTGACAGAAGCTGAAATCAGAGGTGACCCTTCAGCCTGGGAGAAGTGTTTCAGAGGCTGATGACAGCTCACAGGGGTAAAAGAGTGACTTTAATGCTTAGCAGGATGTGGGCAGCTTCAGGGTTTCCTTTGGCATGCCATAGTTCTTGGAAACTGGCAGTCTGTAATTTGGGGTGATGTGTAGAGCACTGATATGATGAAAGGCACCTTAGGGTAGGAACTTGGTTGCTGTGAGAAGCTCCAAGGATAGTATGGCATAGGTAGAAAATGCCTGAAATTAGAAATGCCTGAAATTAGAAATGCCTGAAATGGTAGAAATTCCTGTCATGAGCTGAAAGATTTTGCACTTCAATAAGCCAAGGACCTTGAAAGAAGAGTTTCAAGCCCCCGAGGTGAGCTCAGGTCCATGAGAGACACTGCTAGTGCTATGTCAACATGACAGAGAAGCAAGGTCAGCTGAGGTTAGCTCTCAGGGCATCTCTCAGGGCACACAGCTAACAGGATGCCCGGGGAGCTGGTGTGAAAGGGGTGCTTCAAGGTGCCAATGTCTTCACCTGGATCAGCAGCTAACAGTCAGACACTGATTCACAGAACTTGCCTTCCCTGAGAGGTGCTGTTAAACACGGGTGTTTTTGCAAGCAGTGAGGAAATGGATGGCCTTGCAGAGGATTATGTGCTTCTCACAGTTGACCTCAGGCACTGTGGCTTTACCCCAGCCTGAGCTGCCTGCTGCTGAGCTGCTCCACTTTGGCTTTCTCTACTTTTTCCCCTCAACCTTTCCCCTGATCCCTTCTCTCTTCTCCCTGTGTTGGTACATCCAAAGTTGAGTTCCTTCTCTGGCATGGAGTGAGGAATGTGTTGAAATCCTTCTTTTTTTTTTTTTTTTTTCCTGTGAAATGCAATTCTTGCTTACTGCTTGTCTTATTCTCAGTATATCCCCTGCTGGACTCCTCACCCCTTTCTCCAGTGCCAGCTCTCCACAGCTGCACAAAGATGTTAGTGATGTTGCAAGAGCAGCCTCCCCCAGGGGCTGGGTCTCACCCTCATGGTACCTCACTGGTGCCAGCTCCTGTGCTTAAGAGACCTGTGCCTGCCAATTCTAAAGCTGGCTGGTACACAGGCTGATAGAGACCCCTTTCATCCACCACTGGGGGCTCTAGACAGCTTATGCCCTGTGTCACACACATGCACACCATAAACCTTCACAGGACTTCTAGTAAAAACCTTCAGTTGAAGAAATACTGTTATTCACCTTAGTTTTTTTCTACTCCAGTTCAAACTTTAAATACTGAAAAATAACAAATTGCAGCAGCATCCTTTATACCCTTCTTATCCCCAGTCACTCCATCCTCAAGAGCCTGGCCATTTCTGAAAAGGACATGTCCTTCAGGGCAACATTTTATGCCTCTCTTGATGTCTTTTGTTTGTCCCCTAATGTAAACTCTCTCTGTGACAGGCTTTTAGCATGACTTTCTGTGATAAGCTGTTTAGCTTTTCTTCCTTTGGGTTTTGTCTGTAACAAAAATGATTTACCATTGGGAAGGCTTTCCTTGCCTGTTCTTTATCCCAAATTTCCTGTCTCTTGTCATCTTTGTATTTCATTTCTCCTAGGCTGCCCTTTTTTTGTGTTTACTGCTGCATCGACCTCCTCAGTCGAGCTGACGTTCTGAAGTTATGCTGGGGGAAAGAGATTATTTCCCAAACCAGGTTAGGTAGGTCAGGAAAACCCACTGAGTAAGCAGAATTTAGACCAGCAGAAGAACACATCTGCTTTTATTCAGGGAGGACATTAAGATAAATCTTCCAAATCACTGCCTTCCAAATATAAGCTTAGTCTGCTTTAGGAGGCACTGCTGGCATAAATCAGCCAGTTTAGCTGCTGGTAAAGGCTTTGCAGCATAGACAAGTGCTCCTAAGTGCAGCTGACTGACGTGCTGGTGTTTTGACTCAATTCTGTGTGTCAGTCAGGTAAAGTCACCACTTTGCTCATGCAGGCTTTCTGCAGATTCATCTAGACCCCCAAAGGGAGCGATGCTCTGCAGTGAATATTTTTTTTACATTTGTTATTTTTGCATCCTGGGTGTCTTCTGGCAGTCATCATGTGCATCACTGCTCAATTCCAGCCTCTCGTGTTCCCAAATCTCCTTCCCAAGCAGGGTGGGATCAGGCTTGCAGAGCTTGGGGTTGTCTGGGCTTAAGTGAAATGAATCATCCTCACTGACACTGAACTGCAGCAATTTGTTCCTGCTCAGCAAAGCACATAAGCCAATTTTTGGCTCCATTTCTATTTAGCAGAATGTTTAACTGTGAGTTTAAAATTAAACTCACACTCAAAGCCCATAGCTTATTATTATTGGATTTAGGTGAATGTTCACACTACATCAGTGATTGAGAAGGGAACTGATTACAAGGAGGGGGGAGCTTTTCTGATCTGGGTTCAGACAGAAGACTGGTGCACTCCTGCCCCAAGGTTTCTCCCTTTCACCAGCTCTGCAACCAGCAGTTTAGTCCCAGGGCACAGAGCTGATGCTTGAGTCTTGCTCACCAAGACATTTTTTTTCAGGGTTGGATAAGCCAGCTGAAATGGCCTCTGGGGCTGCTCAAGACCTTGGTGAGCATCTCAGATTTGCTGTGTGGGATGGGTGATGGGTGATCCCATACAGAGGTCTTCACAGAATCACAGATTATCAGGGGTTTGAAAGAGACCTTGGAGATCTTCGAGTTCAACCCCCCTGCCAGGCAGGATCATATCATCAGAGGTCTTCCCTCTGTGCAACTGGTTTTTCTCATCTCTAGCTTTAGATGGTAAAGATGGAGGAGGCATATGCAGCACAGTGGGCTGATGTAACTGCTTTTCCATAGCAGATTTCACACAAGCTCAAAGGCTAGAAATTGGAATAGTTGCTGCCCTGTGTTTCTCGGAGGGAGTAGGTGATGGCTTCATTGGTATACTGTGCAAGAGCAGCTTGTGCAGGGCACCACGTGCCTGCTGGTCTCTGTGAAGGGGTTCTTGCTTACTGTGACAGAGATTCCTCCCTCCTTTTACTCCTTACATAAAATGCTGAACTGAATATGTTTTAGAAGCATACTGTCTTGACAAAGTCTTATAATTTAGACAAATCTCTTCCTCTAAGGTAGGAGATGATGTATTCATTAAATATTTTGCACAACCATGTCTTGTCCTTAACTTCTTGCCATAAAACATTTTAATCCCTTACAGAGCTTCATCTCTGTCCCAATGGCAGTGAAGAACACAGCCCAGTGCCATGATAAAGCAGTGTCATGCCTGCCCCTAAAACTAGACCTCAGAAAAAGTGTAAAAATGGCTAAGGATCTCAGCAGGGTGCAGTATGAGAGGTGGGGCCTGTAACAGCCAGCACACACTGAAGGGAGTACACTAAGGATTGTTGTGAAGGTCATACTGTTGGGATTTGAATGGTTAAAACTGGATGCTAGGTAAAAAAAAACTCTTCTGCAACCATATACAAAAGCTGGACACTGCATGAGGATTGATGCTGTCAATCCCCAAGTGCTGACAGAGACCACCTCTGTGGGCACAGACCAAGATCTCAGTCTTTGAACCTCACTTTTCCCAGCCTTTACAATGGGAATAATATCAGTTGCTAACCTCTGAGCAGCGTGGCATTGGCTGTGTTTAAACAGTGCTTTAAATAGGCAGTCTGAGAACACTTGGTGAAACACCATGCAATTGCTTATGGACTTAGTATTTTCCAGTTAATTTTTCCAGTGCTCCTATTGTAGCCATTATCCTGAGTAGTCTTCACCCTGTCTGGCATGAAGGGGCAGCAGGGGACTGTTCTGTGACTTGCAAGGGTACAACCCAGAATCCTCTGGTTATCTGAGTGGACTAGTGCCATTGCCAGGCTGTGGTCAGAGGACAGTCACCACTGTTATGATTTCTAGAGAGAAAACATGCAGCTTAGTCATCAAAAAGAGGGGTTAGTCATCAAAAACAATCTACCTTCCTCTGAAAATGTAAAAAGGCTTCGAAGTTTGGTAAGGTTTCCAGGGCATGAAAAGAACAGCACAATTACAATTGCTGGCATGAATTCTCATCAGGTAGCCTTCCTTCCCTACCCCATGCAAGCTTACAGCTTCAGGTCTGCTGCCAAATGCTTTGGCCCTGCTGCCCATAAAAGGTCTCTGCTGTAACTGTCTTGTTATCAGACCATCAATGTCCTGACACTTCCTAGTGATTAATCCTGTGTTGAAATGAAATTAAGTTTCCATATATTTGGCAGAATGACCCCAGCACTTCCTATTTGGGGAATACAAAGAATAAAGCATCTGCAGCCTACAGGAAGCCAGAGTCTTTGATTTCCTGCAGAGGCAGAACAAGAACAAACAGGGAACACATATTTCACAGCAGCAGTGAAAAACGCACGTAAGAGCCCTGGCAGCCCCCATGAGGAAAACAATTAGAAGGGGGAACATCCCTGCTCCCAAAATTATTTGTGGGTGTTTTGTTACATACACAATATGCCATTAGAAAATAAATGTAACCCGAGTTAATGTTTTTTCCAGGTGATTATTAAACATTCTCTTGGCATATGTGTTTTGGTTTAAATCAGCAAGATTGTACTTGTAAAGCAAGGGAGTTTTACATAGGCCTTTTCTACTCTGGATTCTCTAAATCTATTTTTGCTTGGGAAACCACAGTGACAGTTTCTTTGATGGCTTTGTTTCAATGAGCCAGGCCAGGTTCATGCTGATGGAAACTCCAGTGAAAGGAGCAGGAGGAGATGATAAGGCAGCACATCCTACCTGCAGCCTAACTCTGGCTTGTAATGAAAGGCACAGGGAGGAGTGGAGGGACCAGCCTGCCTTCTGGGGCTGCACAGTGAAGTCTCCCCCAGAGAGAGCCATTGCTGCCTCTACAATGCAGTGCAGCAGCTCTTCATGCTCAGAAGGAAACTATTCCAAGTGCTTCTGAATTGCTGGCTATGCCTTGCACCAATGCAGCTTCAAATTAGACCTCTGAATAATCTTTCTACCTGAATATATATATATATATATACACTTGCATGTGTGCATGTGTTTATATAGATGTGCATATGCATATGTGTAGAAAGAAAAACCTGTTCTGTTTACCCACCATATTGTTGGGATGCTCTTGGTAGTTGTAGTCTATTTACTTTGCCTTGTCAGATGGATTTCACTCCTTTGCCATGGCTGGTTTTGACAGGGTCAGTGGTTCTGTTGCTGCTGGTTCTTATCAAAAGAAATTGTCTTATTTCTGTCCTGTAAAGGTACCAGATTATCATAAACACTGTGTCTAAGAATATCTTGCTTCCTACAGTTTTGTATTAGTCAAGCATCTTACTCTTCCTAGCCCAAACTGGAGTGAAAGAGGAGCCCTAGATGCTGCAGGATGGTAGGCTTGGTGGGCTTCCATGGGCAATGTTCTGACTGATATGGCTGGTTAAGACAGCTGACCTTCAGCAGGCAGAAATGGATCTAGTGGATTCTCTGGAAAGTTGCTTGTCTTGGCATTTTTAATAAATGGCTGTGTAGAAACAAAATGCAAACTGTTTCCTTTCAACCATGACTGCATATGGGGAGCTGGTTTTGCAGCTCCAGACCAGAGAGGAGACTCAAAGCATCCAGCTATGGTATTCTTCTGAAAGTCTATCTTTAACTTTTTCTTTGAGATCCTAGCCATAGAGTGGATATTTCTGTAGCCCTGGAAGTATCAAATACATGAGGAACATAGGATGTGGCTCACAGATTCCTCCTGTGGTGACACTGAGAAGATCAGATTATATCAAACAAGCCCCAAGAGAACTGAAGAGAACTGTGAGAGAAGTAAGCACAAATTTACACCACAAAATGCTGCTTGCCACTGAAATGCCAGACACAGTGGGAATCAAGGCTGGCCTGCCCACATGGCACAGGGAGGGTTTACTGGCTGCAGTCTAGACACATTGACTTGGCAACTGCTTGGAGTTAAAAAACCCTTTTTCTTAATGCTTTTGTCATATGGAATTTGTTTCCCCTGCAGTTTGGTCAAGTCTCAAGGAGTAGCTGTTTGTGCTGAAACCTGCAGGGCTCTGGGGATGCAGCAGGGAGCAAGGACATTCACAGAGAGAAAGGAGATCCTCAAGGCTCTAATGCTGCAATTCTATGTCTGCAGGGATTTGGGCTACCTTTTGACTTTTTTTCTCTGAGTTTTACAAGGCACTGTGTGTCCCTGTCTCTGCCAGTGAGGTAGTTCAGTCTCTCACAATGATTCTAGAATGAGCAACATACAGATGAATCTATAGAGTGCTGCCAGCTCTGCTGATTTTGTAAGTCTTGCAGTATTTGCCCTTTGCTCCCTCAACTTTTGCTCCTGGATTGTTGCAATGGAATTCCTCTTCCCATTAGCAAACAAGAAGAGGGGGGAAAAAACCCACTCCAGATGTGCAGTCTACCTGGTAGGAAAGCCAAGTGAGACCTGTAACACAATGCCCTGGCTGCTAGAACTGGGCTCAGACACATCACCCCCCCAAAAGCTGCAGCTCCATCACTGCAGGTAACTCCTGCTCAATAAATCAGACTACCAAATGACTGCTCATATCTCTTGCTGCTGCCCACCCCCATCCTTGCATTATATCATCCTTCTTTTCTCTTACAACAAGTGCTCTTTCCTGCCAAGAGCTGCTGGTGGTTTTCTACTCCTCCAGGGGAAAGCCTTCAGGGAGAGCATTCCCTTCCCCACACAGAGATGCCTGCAGCCAGATGCAGCAAGGCCCAGACTAAGCCCTAACACCCAGGGGAGGAGACAAGCCAAGACAAACCTCTTAAAATAGGCAGCTGACCTCCTTGGCAGCTCTGGCCTGACGAGATCCCAGCGGAGAGACCAAGAATATGCTTCAGCATCTTTCCTCAGCAAATGTGGACTGCTGCCCTGGTGGGGGGACAGCACCCCCAGGGATAAATGAGTGCCATGGGTCAGAGCCACTGCTGCAAGCCTCATCCTGCACAGGAGCTGCACACCTCTGATGTTTTTACCAACAGACACCCCTCACCCGTCAGTCAGGGCTAAGCCTCTCATCCACCCCTTCCAACACAGACTTCTGGTATTATACTGTCAAATCCCACATCCTGCATGAGAGTTACATGGGAAGGAGCTTTTCTTGTATGCTCTTGCCATCTGGCCACTGCTTGCAGCAGAGACTCTCTCCACACGTGTGACTTAGCAGTCCAGATGTCCCTTGTTTGCAAACCCTTTGGTCAGCCCCACGACCAAAAAAGCTGCCCTGGACAACTCTGAGCATGGTGCACTCTCTTCCACAGGTTAATCCTTATTGCAGCAACACTTTAGTGACATCTTGATCTAAAGGACTTGATATAGGATTTTTAAAAAAAGATCTTTAGGAAAAGGTAGCTGGATTGCAAAGGTTGCTCTTTACTAACTCAGGTTATCTTATTCATCACGTTTGTACTTTTGTTCTTCTACTTCCTGTTAAAACCCACCATTGTGAGTGAACCACTGAGTTGTTGGCATGATGCATATCTGGAGATGCAGAAGACATTCTACTGCTGTTTCTGTTAGTCAAAGAGCCCTGGGGGTCCTGGTGGACAGGGGGATGACCATGAGCCAACAATGCACCCTTGACGGCCAAGCAGGCCAATGGATCCTGGGATGCATTAGGAGAAGTGTGGGCAGCAGGGCAGGGGAGGTTCTCCTCCCCCTCTACTCTGCACTGCTGAGACCCCACCTCAAGTACTGTGTCCAGTGCTGGGCACCCCAG
>JANHGL010004880.1:33721-110160 GCA_024611195.1 Ceyx melanurus | reverse complement strand
CCTCTGCTCCCAGGGCTCTGGGGAGACCCCCCTGCAGGGCTGGGTCCAGCTCTGGAGTCCTCAGCACAGCAGAGCCATGGAGCTGTTGGATGGGGCCAGAGGAGCCCCAGCAATGCTGAGAGGGGTGGAACCCTCTGCTGGGAGGCCAGAGGGAGATTTAGACTGGAGAGAATGGAGATATTTTTTACACTGAGGGTGGTGAGAGCCTGGCTCAGGGTGCCCAGAGAGGTGGTGGCTGCCCCATCCCTGGCACCATCCCAGGGCAGGTTGGGGGGGCTCTGAGCAACCTGCTGTAGTTGCAGATGTCCCTGCTCAGTGCCAGGGGGTTGGACTAGATGACCTTAAAATTCTTTTCTCACCTAAACAATACTATAATTTTCACCACTGGGGGTTTGAGAGGGGCTGTTAGATATGCAGCAGCTTTGTGTCACTTGCTGAGACATGAGACAAACTGGATATTGCAGCAGCCTGAGTAGTGGTGCAAGCTTGCTTTGAAAAGTGCATTGAATCAAACACAGGATAATGCTGTTTTTATTAAAAGCCACAAACTACTTGAAACCAATTAACACTCTGCTGCTTTACTAATGCCTCTGCTTAGAAAATTAAATGGTTTCAATTAACAAAAGCAATATTAAAGCTATTTTTGGTCAAATTTATAAGAGGGTTCAACCCCTTCTCTAAACTTCCAAGAGCCATCTATTTTCAGCACAGTGTGTCACAGTGTCCGTGGCTTCCAGGCTGCATCTTCAAGTATCTGGAGGCACATTTCTGTCACAATGCATTCCAAATTCTTAAGGCACTTTACAAGTATTAACTACTTCCAACCGACTATAAACATGGAACCCAACACCTTAAATGTGTTGTTGTAATGTCAAGCTATTACATATTTTTCCATACTTTGGCTCAATCAGCTGGCCAAAAAGCTGAAGCAACAATTGCTGTTGGTTCAGAGGGCAGCAGCAAATCAAAGTGCAGAAGTTTCATGTGCTACGTACAGTTGCTTGGGAATAAGTGCAGAGCAACCTTCTGTGGTCACACTGGTTTGGTTTATTCCTTGGCTGTCTACTGTATCTTCTCCCCAGTTGAGGATTTCACATGATCTAGGACAGCTGAAGTGGAACAAACTGATTTTGCTGACATGTAAACTCTTCTGTGTCCCAGTGACCTCATGCATGGCCTTCATGTTAAATAGTGAGAACATCTCTAAGGTGCTACCATCTCTCTACATGACTAGGACATCCCTTAAAATCTTTCTAACTGCATCTTCATGCTCTTAGATCCCCTCACTACAGCAGAGATGACACTGGTATCACTGGGTTAAGTGTCAGGCAGTTGAATAACCAACTGGTATAGTTCAAATGGAAGAAAAGCAGGGTTTGGTTTGCTGCACTCTGTGGTGGTTCCAAGCCTCTGTGTGTCCAAAGTCACATATTTACTGGCAGATGTATGTGCCAGTTGTTGGTCCTACACAGCAGTGTTCACATGTATAGCACTGGCCCAATATCTGCCCAATATCTAGCTCTAGACTATGACTTTGTGCACACCTCCAGTCTTGGTGCCACCAAGACACACATGGAATACAGTGACTTTATGTGTGACTTTAGCAGAGGAACTTCATGTCTGGCACATAAAATACATATTTTTTTTTAAGAGTCTGGGTGTGTAAAGGGAGCCAGGAGCTGTGGAATAAGAGGAAAGTTTCTCTTCTGAATGAATAACTGGTTATAGACAGGAAAGAAAAGATAGAAATAACTGGGCAGTGAAGGGAGATTGCCAGTTACCTGTCTTGGCAACCTGCACAGTTTCAATATACTCATACAAGAGCTGGAAAAGGGAGACAGACAATAGTGACGTGCCGAAATCTGCTGATGTTCACAGAGTTATTCCAGGTAAGCAAAAGTAGACATCACGACAAAAAAAAGTTGCAGAAGAATCTGACAGGATCAATTGTCTGGGCAATAGAATAGCTGCTGAAATTCCATGTCGGTAAGTCAAGTGCAGACACAATGATAGGGTTTAAATTAGCCTGTGAAAGAGGTCCTGGCGTCATTGCAGATGGTTCTTTGAAAACAT
The DNA here is from genome assembly GCA_024611195.1 of Ceyx melanurus. NCBI lineage: Eukaryota > Metazoa > Chordata > Aves > Coraciiformes > Alcedinidae > Ceyx > Ceyx melanurus. The sequence goes on along the minus strand of JANHGL010004880.1, from coordinate 108,087 downwards.
CTGCTCGGTGCTCAGCAGAGGTCAGGAAGGCAAGTGGAATGCTAAGAATTGCTGGGAAAAGAGATGAAGAATACAAGAGAAAAAGTAAGCACGCCACTGAATAAATCCGCGGTGATCTTGACGAGAGTGCAGTTCCAGGCACCCCACCTCAATGCAGCAGTGAAATAGAAGCAGAAAGGATGCAGAGAAGGGTGAGAAAGCTGCCCCGAGTTGTGAACGGGGGAGTCTCGGCCTGTGAGGCTCACTGAAGAAATAAATGAGCAGGATTAAGGCAGAGGAATAAAATCAAGGTGGCTAAGCAAGAGTGAATAAGGAGGTATTTCTTGCCACGCAGGTTGCGATGCCGTGGTCGGGCAAAAAAATGCAAGCAAACAAGGTAAAAGGAAGGAAAAAACTTTCACAGGCTGTAATCAATTAGGAAACTCATCAAACAAAATCTTTTGCACGCTGGAAGTACAGTTTGTGTGTGAAAAAGTGGTAGTGCTGAGGTTCCTGGTGCTGGCTCTGAGATGTTCCTCCAGCACTTAACCTCAATGTCGTGTCCCCTCTGTCTTCTACAGCTGGGGGAGATTTGGGTTCTTCTTTGCTTTGGCCTCTCACCAGTAGAGCCTGGCAGGTTTTTTTGGGCTGGGTTATAATCAGTTAAAGAATTATTGTATTCTAGTGTGATCTCCTCCATGACAAAAAAAAAACAACCCTTAGAAATCCCTTGAATTAATTAATGAATTAATTATCTTTGAATTGCAGTGGAACACTGGGGAGGGGAGTGGGCATGGAAGACCTGACAGTACCTTCAAATTTTCCTACACTGAGTAAAAGCTCCCAAGGGTTAATTACACACTCCCTAATTTGGTCCTTCCCAATTCTGCATGCAGAGGCTGCAGTAGCCCTTTTGACTGCACCGTGGTGATGGGAGGTCACGTTGGATGGCTCAGGAATTTTGAGACAGCGAGGTCTAAAAAAATCAGCTAGAACAAGATTATCATCAAATTATATCTGCCACAGCAGCAGGAAATCAATCAAGAGTGGGCTGATTTACACCTGCCAGAGCCAGCACATCATGAACTTCATCATCTTGCCCAGTGATGTTTTTATCTTTGCATCGCCACAGTCAGCGAGAGGAAAATATTTTCCCGTTTAAAATCAAAACATGCAAGGTAGCGTTTGGCAAAGTGTTGGAGCCTGGGGTTCCTGCTGCTTCTGACAACAGTGCTGGTGTCTTTTGCTAATGACCAAAGTGCAGTATAATGAGTTGTCTTGGGCTTCTGCTTTATTCAGCATGCAGAGTTTTAATAGACTGATAGGAATCCTGAAAGGGATAAATGATGTTTATGCCCTCTTGTGGTATGTTACTGAACAGAGTGGATTTTTCTAACTGACAAAATTAGGCCAATGATGGAAAAGTCCCAGGTAAAAAAAAAAAAAAAAAGCTGTAATGAATCCAGTTTTGCACAGCAGAAGAATGTCTGTCCCTCCAGCAGCATCCTCATGACTCAGTGAAGAGGGGGGAAGCCAATTTTACATGCGTCTACAGCAGCAAGTGAATGACTAATGCCCATGATGACAGAGTTTGTGCCATCTTTCTGGAGTGAAGATCATTTGAAAAGTGTTTTTCTTTGCTAGGAAGGTTAGAAAGTAAGTGGAATACTGCTTTCTAAAAGCAGTGCTGTTGACATCTCTTTGTGTCAGTTGCTGATGACGTGTTGTGCTACATACCTTCACATCTTTTCTCTTCTTTGCTCACTAGACTGACAGGTAAATAATCTGATTCCTTTGGGACAAAGCCTGTCCCAAAGATGAAAGGCACTGCATGGTGATTTTACACGGGGAAATAATGCCAGATTCCTGTGAAATTTGGCTCGTTACCCCGCCGTGTTCAAATCCAATGAATTAACTGCTCCACATCTTCCTAACCTGGGCTGAGAATTGAGCTGTAGGGCTGGAATCCCAGGGGCTCTCCAGACAGGTTAGTCACGGATTTTATATCAATCTTATTACTTCACTCCTGATGGAAAACTGAATGCAGGGAAATGTATCCTCCAGACAGTGAAATTACCAGAATAAACCAAACTAATGTGCTACAAAGTCCAGCGACTGATGTCAGACCGTGGGCTGTGCTGAGGCAGAGTCTAGGAAACCCTGTTGTAGGAAATGGAAAGACTTTTTGGTCCCAAATAAACACATTTTTTTAAGTGTTAGCTAATGCTTGAAGAAGCATTATTCCATTACATATCATCTTTATCCACTGAGTATGTAGAAGACTATTGTATTATTTTTTTTTCCACAGCCATGATGAGTACAACCACAATAGGGGGTTTAATTGCAAGTAGTGGGTTTAATGGGGATAGACTTCTGGAGAAACTCTCTAAGATGGTAAACATTGGAATGGCCTCCTTAAAGAAACTGGAGGATCTCCATCTCAAGATCTTTCAACAATAGTTCAGCCAATGTTTGCTGGGAGTAAGGCAGCTATTGTTCGTTGTATCATGATAAAAGGAGTTGGACTTGGTAACTGGCAACGGGTCTACCAGCTTTGTTTTTGTGATTCTGTGTGCTGATTTCCTTTTATTTGGTTTATTTCTTAGTATGGTGAGAGAACACATGTTTATCTGCTAATCTGAAATACTGACCCTTCGTTCTAACAGTTGATTTTACTGTCAAGTCTGGCTGAGAGCAATGCAGTTCAATCTCCCTTCAGTACTTTACAAGTGTACTTTGCAACAGTATTCTGACAGCAATTAAAGTGCTTATTAGGTTATCATGGACTTCAGCAAGCACAAATTATGTCTCCACTGAGATGAGAATTGGCTCCAAAATGTTGGTGCTTACCAGTTTCCTTAGAAAAGAAAAATTCAGTAGGAAAAATGTCACAGCAATTCATGTCAAAAAGAAATTCTCTCTATCAGAAACCTTTCAGGAGTTTCAAATTCAGTTAGGGGATATCAGAAAGAAATTAAAGTGTAATTTAAAATCCCCACCCACATTCCTTCTCCTTTTCCTGCAAAGTGATTATTGCTCCTGGTCCATGTAGTGGCAAATCTTTCACAAAAATTGCCTTTAATATACCTTTCTGGTCATAGAATCATAGAGTTATAGAATCACAGAATGGTTTGGATTGGCAGGTACCTTTAAAGGTCATCTCATCCAATCCCCCTTGCAGTGAGCAGGGACATCTGCAACCAGATCAGGTGATGATCATCACAATGGAACTGTTCTTGACAAATGGGTTTGCAGTGACTCTGAAAAGAGCCCGAATGCTTCTACTTCTCTGTGACATCAACTTCACCCACAAATTATTCTTGGTGTAAGGACAGTTGGGGTGGACAGCACATTTCACAGCTGAGGCACTTGTTCTTGGACATTGCAAAGCAACTGGCCAGGCTTGATCCAAGTGTCCTCTGCTGCCTTTCCTGTTTGTTTTTCACCTCTGTTGATGGCAGCCCATCCCTGCCTGGTGTGGTTCATAAAAGAGGAGGGAATGAATGTGTGGCCATAACAAATTAACTAAATGAGCCATTAAAACAGGAGGCTCACTCCTTCTTCTTGCTGGCACCTCCTTTGGTGCCCACAATGCCTCCTAGCAAAACAACATGAGAGGGGAGGCTAAAGGGCTTTCAGGGATGCGCTGCCAACGTGGTCCAAGCACTGAGAGATGTCTGTGGCTCCAGCTGAGAGAAAACCTAACATCATTCAGCAGCAGAGAAGCCAGCAAACCACTAATGGCTTTCCATCATGTTTCCTGACAGGTATTGACGGAGGGTGGTTTTGGTCCCATCACAACAGAAATCCAGGAGGCTCCGGAGTTTTATTACGCCGAAGATTACCATCAGCAGTACCTCAGCAAGAACCCTGATGGATACTGTGGCCTCGGAGGGACGGGGATTTCCTGCCCTATTGGGATCAAGAAATAACCTGTGCTTACCCCACCACCTCCACTTTGTCTTTGGGAGTTGGGAAAAAAAAGACCAACAGCCCTGAGAAGTGTTAGAGATACACCCGCAGCACTAGCACATAAAGATTGGGAACCTCCCAGGGTGGCTTCCCATGATCTGAGCAGCTTCCCATTGAATGACAGAAAAAGCCAAAGTAGAGGCAGAAATTGTGCCGGTTGGCAAATGCAGCTTCTTGCTCTGTGGCCCTCACAGGGTTTCCTTGTGATCTTGTAATGTGGAAAGAAGCCTCTAAAAGTTTGGCTGTTGGAAGGATGAATCAGGAGGTGGCTGCACCTGCTAACTGCTTTGCATAGCTAATGCCTTCAAATAGGTTTATTTTCTTATTAATGAAATAATGAATTCGCTTGTGATCTGAGAGCTTAGACTTCTGGAGCCATCCTTGGGCTCATCCTCACCCTGTAATTTGATGTCTGAGAATGGCAAATTTATAAGAGCAGGAATTCTCTCACAACTCCACTTTCACAGCAACATGTAGTATCACCTATACTGCTTATTTTCTGACACAATTGTTGTAAGAAGTAAAAAATCAAAATGTGATACTTCTTGCTGACAGCTCCAGAAAGTGTATAAACCCAAAAAGAAATCAATTTTGTTTCCTATGCTACAATAAATTACAAAAAAAAATAATAATTCCCAAACTGTTGTCTGTGTTCTGTGCTCTTATAAATCTGAGTAGATCTAAAAAGAGTTTCAAATATTATAAAAGCCTGTAGCCTGATAATTAAACACAAGGGCTTTTAAATCTGTATTACCCTACATGTCAGTAGAATTTGTATTGGTTGCACTGCAACCTAATTATTCCTATGATTAATTGTTTGTATTTCAGTAGCTTGTGGAGCCCTCACCAAGACCAGAGCTCATTATGGCAGGTGCTGTGCAAACGTGACTTTGGGTGGTCTCTGCCCCATCACATCTACAGTCAAAATAGGACAGACAGAAAGGAGCAAAATACATTTTCATTTTATTGATGGGGTTCTCAGAGTGGAGACTAAAAACCAACACCCCCAAAGGACTGTGAATCCACTGCTGATGTCCTGTCTTGCTTTATCCAAAAAGCAGTGTGGCAGGTGAAACCCATCCCAATAACAACTGAACCTTCTTGATCACTGAAAGTGACCAGATCCTGGCCCCTTCTTGACACCCACCCTGCAGAGATTTGTCACCATCCATCAGCTCCCCTCTCAGGCTGCTCTTCTCCAGGCTAAACAGCCTCAGGGCTCTCAGCCTTTCCTCAGCAGAGATGTTCCAGTCCTTAAATTGTCCATGTAGCCTCTGCTGGACTCTCTGCAGTATTTCCCTGTCCTTCTTGAACTGGAAAGATGAGAACTGGACACACTCTTCTTCAGGCACCACAGGATGGAGCCCCACCAGGGCAAATTAAGTCAATTCTCTTCAATTGGAGATTCTCCCCTTGGGTTGGGATGCCACCCAATGTAACCCCTTAAGGAGCCCTCACTTATTGAATGATCATCCTTTTTGGGTCAGCATCCTTAAAACTCTTAAGCTTAAGTCATCCTTGTAGTATTAATTCAGTTTGGCAGATATCTGAACCCATAATATACTGGTTTTTGGAGTGCTTAACAATTGTGATTAAACTAAAACTCATTTCAAGCACCTGCTTCATCCATGCCAGATCAATTAGCTCCCCATCAGCCCTTGCTCCTCAGCTGATACTGAGCTCGTTGCAGTCTCAAAAGCCAGAGGTAGGCTATCCTTCGAGCAGATTTGCACCCGGGGCAAGCTTGAGAGCAACTGCCTCTGCTAGACTCCTTCTGGAGATGCCCCAAAATGTGCCCACATCCCACTCAGCATTTCCAGTTGCTGTGGTAACTGATTCCCTGTCCTTAACGTGTGGTGCCACTCAATTGTTCCAGCACTCACTGTCAAGGAAACCGCTCCTTTCGTCTCATTTCCTACGCATGAGGTGACATAAAATCAAACAAGAGAGGAAAAGAAAATCTTTGCTTCCATCCTCTGCCTTTGTAACCTCTGTGCAGTTCAGACTACGGTGGGATGACTCCTGATTTGCTCCAGTGTACAAGGTAAATTATTCCATATGCTGAATCATTCAGGTGCTCTTAAGATGCTGCTTGGTTCCTTTCTGTCCTTCCCCTCCCTGCTCAACACGATAGTTATTGTTTTGAAAGAAGTTGATGAGTCTTTAGAGACACCTTAATATACCCAAACTGAACTCTAAACCTGGCTGAGGGGTTTTGTTTCTTATGTTCTGTCCTGCTGGAAAGAAACGTTTTGATTTAGAAATCAACTTAGATGGATCTGCTGATACTAAAACTGTCCAACATCAAAATATTATGCCACTACAGAATGAATTGTGCAGTTACTGGTTTTTATGGAGCTTTGGCCTTGACCCTTTGCAGTTGCTGCTGCAGGTGCAGAGTATCAGGGGTATAACCAGTAAAAGTGAATTGCTAATGATTCAGCCTCATGGGTTTGTTTTTAAAGGCAGTGTTAGCCTTATAAGTCTTGCTTACAGGGAAGAAGGGAGTGGCTGCCTCAACATCTTTGATACTGTATTTTTAAGTTGGCACTATTTGAAATTTACCTTCTCATAGAGCTGCCTTTTTCTTCTGAGAATATAGATGAGGGCTAAATGAAGAAGAGTGTCAAGGGTTAGGACAGAGCTGATGACTACATGAATGACAGATGCTCTCTGTTAATGCTTCTCCTTTCTCAAAGGGAAAAAGAGAGGGAATAAGAGAGAGACATCAATCAGAAAAACAAAAACAGCTTTAATGAAAATTAAAATAATGACATTAAAATTAAATATATATGAGTATATCTAAAAACCAGTATCAGACACGACCCCCTAATGGCAGTTATGTTGCTGTCACCACTGATGCTGTGGAACAAGCACTGGGGAAGTCCCAGACTGGGTTCAGTGGCAGATGAGTCACAGAATCATAGAATGGTTTGGGTGGGAAAGAATTTTTCAAGGTCATCTAGTCCAACCCCCCTGCACTGAGCAGGGACCTCTGCAACTACAGCAGGTTGCTCGGAGCCCCATCCAACCTCCCCTGGGATGATGCCAGGGATGGGGGTCAAATGCAACATTTATGTGACTGAGCCAGAAAGCAAGCCCTGAAAACAGGAATTGTGTCCTTTGGGAAAAACAGGCCCACTTTTGATCAGAGGTAGTGTAGCAACAGAAATGTGAAGAAATCTGCATACCCAGGAGATGCAGAAGGGCAATAATTTGAAGGACACTCTGAGCAGCCTTGTGTAAATGCCCAAGATGCTGCTCTGATGGCCCCAAGCATTTCTTGTACATCTACACATGTTGCAGTACCTTGCAAAAATAGATGTATTCCACTCCAGCTTATTCTAACCCCTGAATTACCTTTGCTTTCATAGAGCAAACACCCTTACCCAATGGAAAGTCTGATTTTATAACAGCAGTCTCTGGATAAATCAACCCCATGCAATACTCAAGGGCTGAGTCCAACCCCTCCAAAATTTGACAGGTGTGAGATCCAAAGATGCTCGGTGACAAATGACCTGTGGCATCACAACCTGGAGCAGCTGGCTGGGGGCAGCATGGTCCAGAGCAGACAGCCCAGGGCACAGTGATCCAGAAGATCCAGCCCACTCCATCTGTTCGTTAGTGACTGGGCTATTTATAACTCAGTTGTGTTCATGTTCTACCTCTGCACTGCTCTCCCCTGAAAATTAGCTTTGCCTAGAAGTGAGGGTAGATTTCTACTCTATTTGTAGCTAATGTGCTCTGCAATTTGCTGAGCACCACCCTACCCTAGAGAGGTACCAATCTTTAGAACACAAAGTCTTCATGGCTTCTGGGGTCACCAGAGCTCACTGTTCTTGACCTCAGCCTCTCACTGGAAGAACATAAGCTGGAGATATTGACCCTCCATAAAACTTTGAGAGAATGAGCATGGAAAAGAATGTCACTGATCCTGCTCGAGTCTCCCACTGAGTCCAGTAATGGAAAAATCCCCATCTGCTTGCCCTTCACATATGATATAAATACACTGCAACACTGCTGGGCTGCTGGGTGGGGAACCACGTGTGCAGATGAGCTGCCATCAGGACATGTATTTGCTAATGGAGGCTGGTTTTTATCCATCATATCCAAGGAGGATGTAGCAAGGTGGAGGTCAGTCTCTTCTCCCAACTAACAAGTGCTAGGACAAGAGGAAATGGCCTCAAATTGTGCCAGGGGAGGTTTAGGTTGGACATGAGGAAAAACTTCTTTAGTGAAAGTAGTGGAACAGGCTGCCCAGGGAGGTGGTGGAGTCACCATCCCTGGAATTATTTAAAAGACATGTAGGTTATATCCTTAGGGACGTGGTTTTGTGGTGGGATTAGCAGTGTTAGCTTAATGGTTGGACTTGATGATCTTGAAGCACCATTTCCAACCAAAACAATTCTATAAATCAATGATTCTATGATTTAAAGTAGATGTTGTCTTCCAGGAAGGGCTACACAGAATCACAGAATCATAGAATTTTTGGGCTGGAAAGGAACATTTCAAGCTCACCTACTCCAGCCCAGCCTCTCAGCAGTGAGCAGGATCATTTACAACTAGAGTAGGTTGCTCAGAGCCCCATTCAACCTCACCTGGAATGTTTTGAGTGTTGGGGCATATACCACTTATCTAGGCAACTTGTGCCAGTGTCTCACTATTCTCAAAGACAAAAAAACCCACCATTTCTTTCATAGCACCCAACCTCCAACCCCTCTTCTGAGAGCCTGGTAAGGACTGGACTTTCCTTCAGCCTCTACTTCAGGGCTAAGGTCTCCCTCCTCCACTGGCAAGGGTTTTCTTAGATGTGTGCATGTGTTTGCAGGAGGATGGGTATGCACAGCTTCATCCTGTAGGAATCATTCACTGAGGGAACCAAAACAGCACCCAGGGCAGAAACCTTCTGCCTTTTAGGAAAGGCAGTTGGTACAGGGACCATGGACTGCAAAGCCAGTGTGAGCTGAGCCTTCAGCTGAGCAGCAGAGCAGAAGTTAGCTTTGCAAAATCATTCCTTGATTAGCCAGAGAGCATCTCTCTCTGAAACCATTCATCTAGTGACTTTCACCTCCATTAAATTCAATCCAAAACTGTAAAAAGAAAACTGCCACAGGATAACATTAACATGATTAAAGAACGCATTCCCCAGCCCAGCCTTAAGTTTGGTGGCTGAATTATGCTGGGGAAACAGCAAGAGCACTTGTCCCCAGCAAAATTAATCTCCTGTATTCGGAAAGCTGATGAGGGTGCTATTTTGATCCACAATAATGTTAGAGTCTTCTGAGAAATGAACTAGAAATGTGAGCTTTCCAAGCAGTGGAAGTACACAGCAGTTGCATGGGTGACGATGCTCATAACCCAACAGCTGTCTGCTTTTGACCAGGCAGAAATGCCTTGCAAGCTCATATAATAAGTGAAAAACACAAACATACCCCAGGCTTCAGGAGAGAAAGAGGTGACACGACTTTTCATCAGAATTTGCTGATTTGCTGGAGGGGAAGCATTTTGCTGATGGCTGCTTCTGATTGAAGTCGGGCAAGGCACATTTTGGCCTTGCTAGGCTGGTTGGAAATCTGGTGGCTTGCCCATAGTAAGCTGTCTGGTAACGAACTGGGAGGCCAGGGTTGAACATGATGCTCATTCTGCAGCATGGTCTACTGGACACTTAATTCATCTGCCCTGGGCAGATAGCAAGGCACTCTGTAGACAGTGCAATCTATCGAGCTACACTTGTCTATAAAGATTATGGGGTTTGTGTCAAATGAGAATGAGGCCAGATTTCAAAATACCAAAATCCTTTACAAAGTCAGTGCTGTCAAGGAGGTAGAGCAGCCCTGGGATGCTTTTTGCCTGCACCACCCAGCTGTCTACTGGATGATTTCCACATACAGCTTCAGATTTTACGTGGGTCAGCAGCTGCCCACAATCGAATCATAGAAACATGGAATCATAGAATGGTTTGGGTGGGAAGGGACCTTCTCAAGTCATCTAGTCCAACATCCCTACACTGAGTAGGGACATCTTCAACCAGATCAGGTTGCTCAGAACCCCAGCCAACCTTACCTGAAATGTTTCCAGGGGGAGGATCATTTTGGATCCTGGCACCCCAGTTTAGAGTCCAGGCTTGAGCAGCAGCACAGAAACCCCTGATGAGGGAACAGGCCCTGGAGATACTGAGCTCCTGGTGTAGATGTGATCACAGTAAACCTGGAAGCCATATACTGCACAGATTCATGGTCTGCCTGGACATGAAGTAGATAAAAGCCTTATGTTAAGTTTTTCTGAGCTTTGCTGAGAATCAGGAGACGTTTGTTCATGTCCAGAGCCAGGCTGAGTTGGGCAAGTTGCATTTAGACCCAAGGTTTTAAGTCCGTGTGATGCTGACCTGGATCCAAAGGATTACCATCCTATGTCTTTGCACTGTGGGCCATTTGTGTGCTAGATTTTCCCTGTTGTGACAAGCTGTCACAGGAATTTCTCCATGCTGAGGGTGGTGAGACCCTGGCCAAGGGTGCCCAGGGAACCTGTGGATGCTCCATCACTGTGTGTGCTCAAGGCCAGGTTGGATTGGGTCCTTGCACAACCTGGTCCAGTGGGAGGTAGGGGATTAAGACTGATGATCTTCAACTAAAACTAGATGGTTTCCAGCCCAGAATATTTTATGATTCTAACTAGAGCCTCCACCATCATACCTCTCTGTGGAAGGACATGAATAGAAAGTCTTAGACATTTCACCAGCTGCCATTGTGCTAGTACCAGACAAAACTAATATGTGGATTACTGACCATATTCCTGTAATATTCAGAGGAGACCAAATAGCAGAGCTCCCAAGGATTTGTGCTTTAAAAAGAAAATAAAATCAAATCCATTCACTCTAAAAAGAAAAATCTATTGTATACCAATTCCCTGGTGCTTCTGCAGACAAATATATAGATTGACTGTGAATTAACACTAACAGGATCTGTAATTGACTTATAGGTCTATTTAGTCATAAACATTAGCATTAATGGATGTTCATGGGGTACAAGTGCTAAAGAACAGACGCTGGAGATGGCCTATGTGTTATTTTTTTTCATGTGCTACATTTCCATGACCCCACAAACCCCAATTGATGTCTAATTCCTTGCTTTCTTAAGCATCTTTTGTCAGGCTCTGATGCAGGGGTAACTTGAACAATAATTAGAGTATAAGGGACTCACAAAGCAAATGCCTCTTCAGTGTCTTGCCTATCCAGACAAAATTCAGTAAATGGCCCAATTATATCTCAGAGAGTTTCTGCAAAGGAGGTCTGTGGGGGTAGCTCTGCCATGTGGTGATTAGGACAGAGCGTGTTCTGCTGGAAGTCACAGTTCATGTACAGTTCAGGTCAGCAGCAGATGAAGGGGGGGGGGTGGCTCAGTCCCTGACCTGAGTTTCAGGGGGAGGAATCATTGTGTGGCCACAAACAAGCAGTGGAATGGTTCCAGCTCAGCCTCAGCTGAAGATGTCTAACCCCTTCTACTGCTTGTAGCAGCAGGTGATTTTGGCCACCTCTGATAAATATCTGAAATGGTGCTGTGATGGATATAGAGCTCTGAGGTTTAATTTCTTTAGTTCTGTGGAAAAAAAGCAGAGGAGGACCTCTCTCCTTCACTGGTAATATGTCCTGCCCAAATATACTGTCAATAGTTTGGGAAGGACAAATGGCCTTTACAACACTGGGGATGCTCAGGGCTCTCACCCCTCATAGCTGTGGTGATAGCAGTAGCTGTTGTACAACCCTGGGTGGAATTTTTCCAGCCAGATACAAATGTCTTTTCTATAGCCATGATAGCATCTACTGAGTCATCTTTTCCTCAACAGGGAGAAAAAAAAACCCACTTCTGACATGTCATTCATAGAGACTGTTTTAACCATCTGTTTTAAAATGAGACCAATCCCTGTACAAGATCTCATTGCTCCCCATAAGAGTGTGGCCAGGAGGTTGAGAGAAGTTCTCCTGCCCCTCTACTCTGTACAAGTGAGACCACATTTGGAGTATTGAGTTCAGCTGGACTCAATGAACTCCAGAAATCCCTTCCAACCCCTACCATTCTATGATTGTACGTTTGGACTCGATTATTTGAAATATCTCTTCTAACCAAAATTATTCTATTTTTAAAAAATAAAACTTATGCAAATGAAATTGGGTCCATATATGTAAATTTTCACAGAGCTAAGGAACAGGTCACCAGAGAAACATGGTCAATCCCTCAGGCTGTTTGAAATGTCCAAATGGAGGAGGGTAGGTTATTGTGGGAATGAAGTTTGTAAGGGTGGTGTGTGTATCTATGAAGACTGAGGTTATAAACCCTTCTGTGCATCAAAGCTCTCCTGGGGGGCCAGGAGTCAAAGCTAACCACCCTTCAGTCCAAAGTTAGTAATATCTATACCAAGTTGCTTTATTCTTGTATAATATGGAAGAGAGTGATCCACCCTCCAACCTTGTGGTGGATTCTCCATCACTGAACTGTTGTTAACATGGTGAGGTGGCTTTTTTTTTTCCCCTAAGGGATAGATTGAGTAGAGAGGTATCCTGGGAAGCCCCAACAAAGGAGTAGAAAGGTGTTTCTGCATTTGCAAGTCTCTTAAATTTGCTTCTGAAGGGTGCTTTGATGTGCAGCTCATAAGAATTAGAGCTCTTCTCCTGTGTCCCATGGTTTTAGAGGGCTTTCATCATTTGATCATTTTATGATGTGGGCAGACAAGGGAACACATTTGGTCTGTGCTGTCTTCGTTCTTTAATCTGCTAAAAACATTCCTTCCTCATACAAGGACCTGGGGTGTTGATGTCGCATCTTTTCTTCTTTCTTCCCCTGGGTTGTAGCTTTTGGTCCCTCAAACTGAAGCTCTTTGGTTTGCAGCAAGAGGGTTGCTCTGTGTGCCTGGTGAGTGAAGCTGCAGGGAGCAGAACATCTCTGGATCCAGCTGAGCACAAAATCCTGCTGTGTGCTTGCCCTGGGAGTGGGGGACTGGGTGTGATGACTCAGAGGAGCCTCTTCTCCTTCGATTACAGTGAGTCAACAGGGCTTTAAGGGAAAGTCATGACTCACAGGTAGATTTAAATTCTTTGAAGGAGTCAACAAGCATGTGGCAGAGGGTGATCCAGCTGAGATCATGCACTGAGATTTCCAAAGCTCATTTAATGAGATTTCCTCAGCAAAGGCTTGTGAAGAAACTGAACTGTTGTGAAGTGGAAGGGCTTCTGTTTGAAAGGGAGGCTACAAGGAGGAAGGATTTGACTGGAGAAAGGGCTTACAAGGGGAGCTGTATTGGCATCAAAGCCAGGAATTGTGATGGTCAAGGAGGGTGGATGCTGAGATGACCAAGCTGGACGATGCCACAGCACTATTGAGTGGCCAAAATTAAAACTGGCTGCACTGAGGTGCAAAAAGACTAATTATTCTGAGTGGCTGGAGGTTAAAACAGCAGATGCAGTTCACTGTTGATAAAGGAGGACTAATGAATACAGGGAGAAGCAACTCCAGCTATACACATGCAGTAATAGGCTCTGAATTAGCCATTGCCTTGTTAGAAGATCTTGGAGTAACTGTGGATAGTCCTTCAAAAACATCAACATGAAGCTCTGTGGAGGTGGAAAAGGCAACGAGAGCATGATGAATTATTAGGAAAGGACGAGATAGCTGAGCATAAAATAAAAGAGCAGGACTCTGAGGCTTGTAAAAGAGATGTCTGAAGGGGACATAAGATGAGGTTCTAAAGTCATAAGCAGCAAGGAGAGGACAGTCAAGAGCTGTCCTCTTGTCACTGCTGTTCAAAGGACGTGAAGGAGGGGCTGTCAGATGCCCATATCAGGCAGCAGATTTAAAACAAAGAGAAGGAAGTGTTTTTTCATCCCACAGCTAATTTAACTATGGAAGTCACTGACCAGGATGTTGTGCTTATTTATCCTAAGGGATAAATGGATTCAGAAAGCAATTAGATAACTTCCTGGATGAAGATCTCTCTAAGGCTATTAACCACTGTGATGTAAATACAACTCTGTAAATACTTGGCCTGTTTCTCATTCTTCTTCCCTGGGCACTTGCTGCAGATGACTGTCAGAGACAGCAGTCTGGGCCACACGAGTCTTTGGCCACATGCATTTTAACTGCCTTTAAGTCCATGCCATTGTCCTTACTAATGGACCCTGCTGACGTCAGTACAGATGGAGCTGAGCCATCTCAGCCTCCCATTTTCCACGTGCCTTGTGTTACCTGGTTCACATCCAATACCTGCACGCTCAAAATGGCCAGAGCCTCCTTCCTCCCACCTTTCTCTAAAGATAGGTTGTTCACAGTGAAACAACTGAAGAAATCATGTTTGTGAAAGCCTTTCATTCCTGCAGCCAGGGCAGCTGTAATGGCAAGAGTTGTTATTCACATGCTGATTCTCTCCAATTTACACAGAGGTTACCAACATGGAAATGAAACCAGCAGTGACTCGCAAAAGATTTTATATCCACCTAATGAGTATCAGATGGGTTGTTTTCCCTCCTCCAGAGCTTCTCCCACCTAAGATTTATGTGGCTGGACGTATTTGTTCTGATCAATTACCATGTTGCAGACACAAATACAAATAGGAGAGGAAGGAGATTACACCCTTGATCCAAAGCCCACTGAAGTCAGCAAAAAAAGCTCCTGATGTTCACAAAAAGGCTTTGGCTGCACTGAGAAGGATGAAACTTTTGATCAGTTTTGTGAACAAAGTACCTTGCAATTCAGTGGCAGGTTTTAGACAACACAGAACTTTTTACCAGTGAATAGATGTTGCTCTCACCTCTCCTAATGGGAGGATTAACATGCAGTTGTGGAAGGCATGAGTTCAGCACCAGACCTGATTTTAAGTGGTTGCTTTTCACTCATCCTCCATCTGACAAGAAACATTCAACAGAAGCAAAGATGTTATTTTTAGGTTTGTTTTTTTTTTGTTGCTTGGGTTTTTGTTTTTGTTTTCTGTCCAGAATCTTTGCACTGAGACTGAAGAGCAGGAGCAGGTATCTGGTGTGTGTCGCTCACCAGAAGTATTTCACCAGCAGGATACAGGAGGCTGAAATCTGAAATCATCATTTAATGAATTATTCGAGCTTTGGAGTCGTTAACCTGAGCGTTCATTAAATTAGTGCTACTAGAAACATCACAGAGCTGAGATAATTGTACCAGTGCTCCAAACTCTCCTCCCTCAGCGTCTCCTCCACAAGGATGGAGAACCTTGGGCCAGCATTTCTGAGAGCTTATGGTGGACACAAGGAAATTCAGAAGTGACCAAGTACTGAGTTTATTTTCTCTGTCTTTAGCCCTATAAAGAAACAGGCTACTGATTCATCTGGGCTACTGCTATAATTATGTAATCAAGATTATCACACGGAGAGGATGGTTTAGCCCACTTTGTGACAAAAACCATGGAGTTAAATAGCAGAACTGAAGAGAAATGGCACATTAGATGTTGCACCCATGAAGCAGACCAACTCAACCCACTTGGGAAGGGCTCTGAAGCAGGATTTGGATCTCAGGGCTTGTGGATTAGAGAAATGGATTTGCAGCTGCTGCCTGGGCATTCCCAGCATTGCCCAACTCCTTCTTTACCCCTGTTTTAAATCTTTTCCTGCAGCTGATGGTCCTCCAAGCCTTGCAATCAACGTTCCCTTTCCTCCCCTACAGGGCAGAGAACAAAATGAACATGGTTACAGATGTGAACAAGGAAAAAACCATATCTGATCTGAAAGGAAAAACACGTGACATATAGCTTACAGAATCACAGAATGTCAGGGTTTGGAAGGGATTTAGATCATCTAGTCCAACCCCCCTGCCTGAGCAGGGGCACCTAGACCAAGTCTCTCAGGAACAGATCCAGGCGGGTCTGGAATGTCTCCAGAGCAGGAGACTCCACAACCTCCCTGGGCAGCTTAAATAGGGATCCTATTAAATAATAAGGGATGATTAAATAGGGATGTGGCTCTGCCACATCACCTCTGCAAATCACATCCCGTTTCTGCTCTGGTTTCTCAGCTATGAAAAGCAGTAAGACCTCCACCCCCTCCCCAGCAAGGATAGTCACAAGGAATTAACTGGCGTTTAAACGCCTCAGGGAGAAAGATCCTTTGCAAGTGTGAGCAGCCTCCAAATTTGACTCTCTGAAACCGATACACCCACGGTGGTGTGCAAGGGCTGTGCCAAGTGTGAACAATCTCCTGTAGCAGGAGAAGCTGGCAGGATGCATCCCAGTGCATCCCAACACATCAGCGAGCAGGCGTCAGCAGCCGCCGCTGCGTCACCGCCTTGCGAACGCCTCCCACTCTCTTGACTTAATTTGTGATCTCTGTGTAGGAGGCTCGAAGCGCCTTCCTCGTGCTACCAGGATAATACGTTTGGCCTGTTCCTGCCCCGAGGGAATTAGCAGTAAAATTCCCAGTAATTTGATTGTGCCTAACAGCCTAGGAGATGCTCATTCATTCAAGCGGGATGCCATCACCAGGGACACCGATAGCGCGTGGATCCGAGGTCACTGCGAGGTCACTTGTCCAATTCTCAGATATTTTTGGCTGAAACGGGGTCTGGAAATGTCTTTAGATCCTGAGTCTGAAGCACGTAGCTAGAGTAACTCAGTGGCAGTGCAAACTGTGTTGTGTTTACAGTTGGATTTGATGGGCTTAAAGGTCTTTTCCAACCCAAACGATTCTGCAATTCTATGATTCTGTGAATGCTGAAGCAACATTTGCTCCATATTTATCTTAATTTTTCCTTCCTGTGTGAATGTTGAATGAAAAAGAGAAACAGGGAAAAAAAACTACAGGAAGTTCCAGCTCAACACGAGGAAGAACTTTACTGTAAGGGTTGGTAGAGCACAGACTCCCCAGGGAAGTTGTGGAGTCCCCTTCTCTGGAGCTTTTCAAGACCTTTCTGGATGCATTTCTGAGTGATCTGCTCTGGCAGGAGGGTTGGACTCGATCTTCAGAGTTCTCTTCCAACCCCTGCCATTCTGTGATTCTGTGAAAATGAATTAAACATAAACATATTTTAATGACCTGGGCCATTCATCTAGTGAAGTGAGTTGGAATTCAGCCATAGATTTTAGTGGGTGCTGACTAGTCTGGAGACTTTCCAAACCCAGAGGATCTGTTCCTGTGTGAGCTGCCCTGGGTGGTCCTGCTTTGGCAGGGGTTGGACTCAGTGATCTCCAGAGGTCCCTTCCAACTCCACCATTCTGTGAGTCTATGAATCGCACAGGAGATTATGGACACTTCCTCATTAATTAATGTGTGTTAGCTCCTGGTAGCTGCTGGCAGAAGGCAGTTCATACATTAATGACAGACATTTCCCAGAGTAGTGTGCAAAGAGGGAAGGAGAACATTTCCCAGGAAAGCTGGCTGAGGAAATGGCTTTCTACTGAATCTACAGGAGATAGAGTAGAAGAAAGACTGAAACCCACTGTGCAAGGAAATTTCTTTAAAGCAGGGGCTGCACAGCACTGAGGATGTATTGAGCTGACCCAAACTAAGACCATCTTCAGGGACTACAGCAGCTACTCGAGTGACATGTCAAGCTGCTGAGACATGACTACATGTACTCAGTATGTCCTTCAGCTAGAAAAAGGCCAGGAAATATTTTGGCCAGTGGTGTAGCATCATACAACTAATCAGCCTTGTTTATCTGGATTGAAAATGCTGGGTTTTGGTGGTTAAAGGGAATAGGAAAAAATCTGCCTGTCTAAAAAGAACACTTTCCATAATTTCCATATCTTGTCCATAAATTGTCTGCAGAGTTTGGTTTTGTAATTAGCCAAAATTAATCC
Organism: Ceyx melanurus; assembly: GCA_024611195.1. NCBI lineage: Eukaryota > Metazoa > Chordata > Aves > Coraciiformes > Alcedinidae > Ceyx > Ceyx melanurus. The sequence continues at coordinate 90,327 of JANHGL010004880.1, read as the reverse complement.
TTTGCAAGCAAATGATAAATCAAGAGGAAACAAGTTGTTTTTTGTTGTGCTGGGTTTTTTTTTTTTCTGTTAGAGGGCTTTTACATGCACAGAGAGGTCCACATCCCAACCTGAGCTGGGGCTGAACTGTCCTTACATTCAACACATGGCCATCATCACTTCTCCAGCAGCAGAGGGCATTTCAAAAGACATCCTGGTCTTCAGGAGCAAGTTGCTTTTCTTGGAAATGGTGGGGAAGGAAGCAAGCAGTGGGGGCTCCTCCGTGTCCCACCTCTGCAACAGCATAAAAGCACCTGCAATTTGCAGCAATGAGAAAACTCAGTGAATGTGCAATGGGACAGAACCTCACAAATTGGTTTTAATTGCCTTGATATTTTCTGGCTAGCTGGTGGAGAAGCCTTATAAATGAGAATTAATTCATCTACCTTAAGCTAATGCAAACCCATCTTGGCATAAAAGTCAGACTTTATTTTCTGTGTTATCTGAGCAGAAAATAATGCTTAATTATTATTAGTTCTGAGTAATGCTTATGAAAATTGCTCCACATTAATTTCACATGGCTGACTGGCTAATGGATGCATAAAGGTCTTGTAACCCTTTGCAAAAAGACTAATATAAGCTAAAAACAAGGGGAATATATTACTTTAGCAGCTATTAGTAGTAGACAGTGTCTGCTGGCATTAATACCTGTATTTATTTTCCTTTCTATTAATAATATATCAACAGATTCTGGAAGCTGTTGCAGGGGCTGGACATCAGGAAATATTTCCTAATGCTGAGATCTATTCAGACACAGAATTGGCTCCCCCAAAGGAAATGAGAGATGTCCTCCTGCTTGAATTATTTTAATGCAGGGATTGTATAATGTAGACTTTTGTCTACAGCACATGGCCTGGAAAAAGCCTTCACTGACTGGGAGCTGCAAAAGGACTCAGTAGGTCTCTTCCATCAGTAGCATTTACAAACTGATAATGGTCTGTGTTAAATGAAGGCAATGCTACTTAGTGGTTACAGCAGGGCTTTTGATCCATCCTGCTGCTCAGTTTACTCAATGGCATTAGGGAAAGAAAGTTTGGGCTTGTGCCTCAGTTTCTCTAAGTGGGAAGCAGTTCACTTTGGTAAATGGAATCATTGGTTCTGCAAATTAAGACCAACTACGTAGCTGCAAAGTAATAAACAGGGAAGAGGCTTTTTCCTCCTTATTTAAAATACCATAACTTTCCTTTAAAGTGAATTAATCTTTGCTACTGCATACACTGATCAATATTTATGGTGAGAAAGAGAATGCTTAATATTTCTATGTTGTAAGTGAATCTGCTGAAAACATGTTGATGCTGTGTTTTGCTTCAAAGCTATTTGTATTTTGGGAGAGCACATCACTTTGACTGTGGATTTGATGGGAATGTGTTGAAGTCATGTGAAATCAAAATGCAATCTCTCAGCTTTCTCATTAACATTTCAGTGTGACCCACACTTACTTTTAGAATAAGGGTGGTGAGACCCTGTCCCAGGTTCCCAACGAGGTGGTTGCTGCCTCATCCCTGGAAGGGTTCAAGGCCAGTTGGCTGGGGCTCTGAGCACCCTGCTCTAGTTGCAGATGCCCCTGCTCAGTGCAGGGGGGTTGCACTAGATGACCTTCCTACCCAAACCAGTCTGTGAAATCCCTCTGGCAGTCCCATGGCAGCCCACGCTGTTGATCATGGATGTCTTTGTTAAGCCATGCTTGAACTGCTCGTGCACTTCAGGAGCACCATCTTGCCCAACCTGGGCAGCTCACAGTTCTTTGATGCTCTGACATTGCTGTGCATTACTCCTGCTCTTTATTAAGCCTTGCAAAATGAACCAGCAGCTGAGCTTACAGTGTCCTGCATCATCACAAAACATCCTCTTCCTTGGGATTTCCAAGTACCTATGTTCAAAGTGCCTGCCTCCCCTGTCCTTTTCTGAAAGGTGTCTCATGCTTGCTGACACTTCTTGTACTCACAACTGGTTGCTTTCTCCACGTCTCATCACAACTCACTACTTCAAGGGCTCTTTAATAGGCTATTGACTTTGCTCCTACAGCCCAGACCACAAAAGGATTTAACAAGTGGCTGCAGAGGCTCCTCTGCAGGGAAGGGTGGACTTCAAGGTACTGTTGGAAAGTAGAAGTTCCTCTTCCTCAAGGCTTTTGAGTTTATATGTCTCAGCACAAGCTGTGCAGACATTAATCACGATGTAAGGAACTCCAGAGCTAACCCACATGCCTCCAAATTAGGGAAATAAGGATGATATGATGGTAAGGCACTGAATACAGACACAGGGGGAAAAATTCATCTCTGCAGCAACTCTGTGAGATACTAGAGGAGTTTTGTAGAGTTTCATATGAGGAGGAGCAACTCTGAAAGCATCACTTCAGGCTGGGATGCTTAAGAATTTGGGTAAAAGATAGGAAAGTGAGGTTTCCACTGAAGAGGCTCATAGCAAGCAAAAATTTTTGGGCCAACCTTGGTCTGAACAGGGAAAAGAAACAATACAAAGTGATCTGTCAACTATGAGCACGAGTTTACAAAGAACCCCTGAAAAAGATTGTTCTGGGACAGTGGCCTACATGTTGCTTTATTTCAAGCTGTACTTAGGGTTTGTCCTGTTTTGCAACCCCCATCCAGAGGCTCAAGCTAAAAGTGATGGTAGACAGAGCAGAGGGCTTTCTTAGGGTAGAAGGGGACCCAAGAATGATTCAGCCACTCGAGTAGGTGTTGAGAAACCTCCAGCCATCTGAGTGTCACTGTCCCAGCCACGCTCCCAGCAAGAGCCAAGGAGGTGGAGTGGGAAGCTGGGGATGGATGTTTAGGGGAGCATGAAGAATCACAAAGTGTTTATTCATGGTGGGTCCAATTTCTGGGTGCCTTGTGACAAGAGAATGATTTTGTGGATGAGCAAGCAGCTGTCACTCCATTTGCACGACTGGTGATACCAGAATGAAGCCATTCGTGCAGAAAGGAGCCTCTGGCAAATGCATGTTATCACATCCAAGGTGCCTGGGGTATGTGCTCAGGGTGTGCTGACACTTGCAAATGCCTCTGATGCTCCACATTTGAACCTCTTTCACAGAGGAACCTGGCATACCATGTCTTCAGGGGAATTTAATGCTCTCCAAAGTCCTCTGCATGCTGCCAGCTATTATCTTATCCTACTCTTTGTTCACTGTTCATCCCGTATCAGGAGGAGCCAGATCTTGAGCAAAACCTTCATGTAGTCTATATTGGGTCTGGATGGGATGGACTTAGCTTTCATTGCACCAGTCCATATCATCAAATCATCAAATTGTTTAGCTTGGAAGAGACCTTTCAGATCATTAAGTCCAACTGGTTTTTGTCTTCCCAAGTAACTTGTGATGGAGCCAGGCTCTCCTGGAGATGGCCAACCACCTGCCTGCTGATGGGAAGTGAACACATTCTGCTTTGCAGGTATTGTCAAAGCCCTCAAAACTCACACACCTCCCAGGATGCATTTAAACCACTAATTGCAGGTTGGTCCTTGTATAAGTTGCAGGTGAGTCTTCTAATTCCCCTGAAACCCACATACAGGTGGTGTGGCTTCGTATCCTCCCTAGCCTAAATGGCACCAAGGCCTTTTCTCCAGCTCCAAAACCAGCTGGCAGAGTCCTGCCTGATTCATATGGTTAAACTCTGTCTCCAAGTCAGGGTGGCTGCTCCAAACTACCTCCTGGCAGCAGTCCCTGGCCTGTGCTCAGCTGGGATGTGTTTGGGTTGATGCTTGTTAGTTTGTGCTAAAGCAGGGCCAGGTGTGTCAGTGAACCCTGTGGTTGATAAAGTTCCTGTAGCCACTCAACCCTGTTTGATTTACCAGGACAGAGCTATAGCCTGTGCATCACTCCCTCCTCCAACCTCCCTGCTTCTTTTCCCTGCTCTTCTGCCAACGATTCCTGCTCTACAGCCATCCCAAACATCCTCCTACCAGCCTGGCAGGCTCACTCCAGTCATGAAGCTATTATTCAAACCCTCAAATGGGCTTAAAAAGTACAGTTTGGCGTTCTGTTTTCCCCCACTGTGTTTAGAGGAACACTGAGTCACTGCTGAAAAGGGCTTTGACCAACCCGCTGCCTGCCGTTATGGGAAGGGGTTGCATCACAAACTTTTCAATACCACCTACGTCCCTGCCTGGCTGCCAGGATTTCAAAGCAATCAGTGCACAATTACAGGCTAACTGTACAAGAAAGAAAAGGCAACGGTACCATCCCACTGTGATCTCGAGGAGAACCACAGAACTGCTCTTTAATAAAGGTAAATCGGTTTCTGCTTTGCCGCATAATGAGCCTCTGATGATTTCGGCAGGACAAATCCCAATTAGAAGCGGGTGGAAAGGGGGCGTCCCATCTTGGGAAGCATGAGAATCTTTCCCTTTCTGCTTTGTGGTTAAATGAAGGCTTTAACATTTCAAAGAAACCACCCCGAATTAGCCAGGCACAGTGCTGCAAAGCAGGATTCAAACCTTCTTGCCGTTATTTTTTTAACCTACTCCAGTCTGGTGAGGCTCAGTCTGATGGCATCACCTGCCACAGCAGGTAGGATCAAGAGCATGAGGATGCAGGCTATTTGGTGGTGGGGCTTTCTATGGGAGCTGTTCTGCTTCATATAAATGATTATTTGCAAGGATAAAAGGGGAAGAGATTTAGAATTGTGTTAGAAATCTGTCTAGCTCTTACTAAAGAAATTTGGAAGATCCCAAAGCAGCTGTAAACAGAAATAAGGAAGAGCACTAAGCAGTAGTGAAGAGTAAAGACAGAATCCTAGAAAGCTCTGCGTGGGAAGGGACCTTTAAAGGTCATTTTATCCAAACCCCCTGTGCTCAGCAGGGCCATCTGCACCCAGAGCAGGGTGCTCAGAGCCCCCCCAACCTCCTCTGGGATGGTGCCAGGGCTGGGGCAGCCACCACCTCTCTGGGCACCCTGGGCCAGGCTCTCACCACCCTCAGCATCAACAATTTCTCCTTCTCTCCTCTTTAAATCTCCCTCTTTCAGTTTCAAACCATCCCCCCTTGTCCTGGCCCAACAGGCTCAAAAGTCTGTCCCCATCTTTCTGCCAGGCCCCTTGAAGTCCTGAAAGACCACCAGAAAGTCTCCCTGGAGTCTTCTCCTCTGCAAGCTGAACCCCCCCAGCTCTCCCAGCCTGGCCTCCCAGGCCTTTCTAACACAGTTCTGAGATGCTGCAGTAAGAATAAAGGAGAAATTAAATGGAATTTCTTGCTGGAAACTCACAGGGAGTAGGGAGTTGATAGTCTTTTTGCATTTTAAAGCTTTTTTTTTTTTTTTTATACATATGTGTGCTTGTATATTTATATTTACATGCATACATTTAAGACAGGTGAAATTGTTCCTTACCTTTCTCAGTCTTGATTGTAATTGAAAAATATGACCTCTAGATGGCAGAAACTCCCTTAATATTTTTTATTTATTTTCTAAACCCCCACGCAGGACGTCACAAACACAAGTTTTAGTATAATAGTTGTATTTATAAATATTCAACTTAACCAAACCTAAAAATCTCTTAGCATGAGGGTGATATCATCCAGCTCTAAGCCACACTGAATTTGCTGTGTGCTTCTCATACTGCAAACCTTATGCCACACTGCAAATATCTGTCATCTGAGCCAGTCAAGTGCTTTTTGGTGGCCAGTTTTTTAGCTTCAGTCTGAGTGAAGTAGAATGAGCTTAAGTACCTAAATATTAGAGAATCTGGGTTTTGTGGATGCGTGGTGCAGCACGAGGCAGGTGACACAAGCATTGCAGAGCTGTTCTACCTGATCTATCTATCAGGAAAGAGACTGGTTTGAGGGGCACAAAATGATTCCCTAGGTAAAAGTTGAGTTTCTCAGCTAAGGAGGTCACTTAGTTGGGTTGTTGTTTGGTTTTGGGTTTGTTTTGCTACCTGTGGAGTGAGGCAAGTGATTGATTCCTCCTACCTGGGGCATCTTCTTCGTCTGACACCCACTGCTGATGCCTCACCCTTACAGCTTCAGACCCTCTTTTCTTCAATCATTTCTCCCCCTTTATATTTCTAATTTTTTTTACAGCCCAGTGACAGTTGAGATGCTGCCAAGTACAGCTGATCTCACTTTTAGCTGCTTATGGCACAAGCTTTTATATCTGAGCAGATCTTTAGTCTCCTACTACTGCCTATAGAGCCCTGTCAAATTATCCCAGCCAGTGATCCACCTCCCCCTAAATCAGAAACCTACCTTTGGTCCAGTGACTCACTTCATTGACAGTGCTGGCTGGGTTTCTGTTGATGTTAACCAGAGGCTAAACACCTACCTCTGATGGAGATGTCTGTGCCATAGACATGAGGGATTTGGTCCAGCTGCCCACACACTCATGGGCACCTGGTGCCATTTGAGATGTCATCCAGTATCTGAGACATCTGCATCCCCTGGCAGCAATGACATGGGAGATTTTTGTCTTCTGGGCTAGCACCTGAAGGTCAAATGGCACAGTCTGGGGCATCTCACACAGCATGAGGTGTTTATAGTTAGAGGCAAAGAGAGCTGAAAAATCAGGTTTTTTACAAGTCCCCAGCAGGTTGGTTGAACAAACTATTTAGGATGCTTTGTGTGGGAGATGTGGGTTTAATTCTCCATTGTGGCATTGTGTACAAGCACTGGAGCCACAAAAGATCAGTGAGCTGGGACATACTCAGCTCATTTTGCTGACACTGTTTCTCCACCTCTCACTTAGCTATTCAGTAGAGCAGGGAAGACTTGGATGAAGAGTGATATGGCCATCAGACATTTTTGTTCCTCTCTCCATCCACTCCTGTCTTGTTCCAGTTGAAACAGTAATCAAGTTAAAATCAAGGGCAGGAATAAAAGGAGATTAAAAAAGAGCCAGACATATTTTGGCAGGGTGGTGAGCCAGGCTTGGCACTTCCACTGCAATAGTTTCTGCTGTCAGAAAGAGGGATTTGGGCAAAACCAAATCACATCCATGGATGGCTGCTGGATCAAAGCTGCTTGCACTCAAGGATGTGAATGAATGCTTTCCTTGTCACACTGGTGTCTCTGGGTAAGAAAAACTCCACAAACACCTGCAAGTTGCATGGTAAAGAGGAAAAGAAGCCTGAAGTTTCAATTTATCCCAAGTAAGAATCTTTTACATTGTGCTAATAAAATTCAAAGCTCATTAAGAAAAGAAATCAAAGTGCCTTGAGCTGAAGGGAAGGAAAAGTGAGGTAGAAGGTTAGAGGGTGTCACCCATGGGTGCATCCAGTCCCAGTTCAAGAGCTGGCTTCCATGTGGAGCCTTGGGCACCCTGAGAAGAAGAGAGGGGTGCCTATGGAGTGGATGCAGAACTCAAGAAGCATTGCACTCTTTTCTCCCATCCTAAAACATTTAAAGAGCTTTGTAAAGGGCTTTATAAAGTGTGACAAGGAGGGAAAACTGTCATTTTTGAAACTAATTTAATTGTCTGTCATTCTCTCTGTGGACTGGTGATGATCCAACCAGATGAACTGTGTCTTGCCCTCAGCATCCCTGTGATACCTCAAGCAAAGATCTTCACAGCTCCATAAAGTAAAATACGTTGAAAATTGATCAGTTCTTGGCTGAGGATTTTTCCAGGGGCAAAAAGGGGTCCATCCAACAGTGATGGTGAAAGCTGGTGTGTATCCTCATGTACTCCCTGGGAAGGGACCCTCTGAATGCCAGGGAGCTCTCAGCTCCCTCATCCCACCACGGAAAATGAGTTTGGCACGGTGTGGGGTCAGCAGCATCAGGGTCAGGCCCATGGCTCTGTGAGTCTAGGTGATCCTGCTCAGGCAGGGGGGTTGGACTAGATGATCTTCTAGGTCCCTTCCAGCCTCTAATATCTGTGATTCTGTGATTTGGCACTTTCATCCCCACAGCCCCACGTCCGGGGATTTGGAGAATACTGTGGAGATGGAGAAAGGAAGGAATAGAGTTTCACCTTTTATTCTTTTATCTTGGCAACAATGTTTGGTGGGAAAAAAAAAAAAAAAAAAAAGAAGTTGTGAATGGCAGAATTAACAATAATATGACCCCCCCCCCCCCTCTTCCCCATCCCTCCTCCCTCTCCCTCTGCCGTCCATTCAGGAGACCGACAATAAACAAGGTCATTTGATTCATTCAGCTTGGGGTGTAAACAAAGTCTTACAATAAAATCTCCCCACCAGGGCCCCCCTTTTTCTCTAAGAATAGATGTCCCCCGCTACACCATGTCCCTCTTCCCTAACCCCCCTCTATGCTCCTCCTCTCCCATCATCCCCAGATCGGCGGCCGCATCCGCAGCCCCCATCCCGGCTCCGTGGGGCCCCGCTTCCTACTTGGTGTGGGAACCTCAGCTTCCCCGGGCAACATCTGCACGGACAGCCCCACTTTCTCATGCCAGCAGCAGCAGCACAGCCTCGTCGTGGGCTCCTGATCCAGAGAGAGAGGAAAAAAAAAAAACACCCCAGAAAATAATAACAATATCAATAATAAACCAAATGCAATGCAACAACAAAGGGATGCGTGTCCCCCACTCTGGCCCGTGGGGATCAGATCCCAGAAGATTGTGGTCAGCTTCCTTTTTTCACAGGCTTTGCTGCTATCTGTGCAGCCAATGAGAAAATAGGTCTGTGTGTGTGTGTGTGTGTGCAAAATGAGAAGTCTGTGGGACGTGCAAGGAGCCCTGTAGTAGGACCAAGCATGGGATGGAGTTCAGGGGTATGCCTGAGCCTCTACCTGTACTGGGGAAGGCACATCATAGAAGCATTGAATAGTTTGGGTTGGAAGGGACCTTTCAAGGTCATCTGGTCCAACCCTCCTGCACTGAGCAGGGACATCTGCAACTAGAGCAGGTTGCTCAGACCCCCAGCCAACCTCACCTGGAAGGTTTCCAGGGATGGGTAATCTGCCACTTCTCCCTGCTCAGTGCAGGAGAGTTGGACTAGATTGGACTTGAAAGGTCCCATCCAACTCAAACCATTCCGAGTCTCTGATTCTATGGTGCTATAACATAAACATGTCTTGTAGTCAAGGAAAATGCCTCTCACACACCATCAAAATGCCTTGTTTCATCTGCTAAAGTGTTGGCAGGTGTACTGTAGTCCTTGCCAACTGGTGCCCTCCAGAAACACTTTCAATTTAAGTGACCAAGCAGCCTGCACAACTTTGCATCTTTCTAGGAGTGCATCCTGTGTGTTCATCACTGCTCTGATGAAATGGGGAAGACCTGTCTGGCATGGACCAAGAGACTGATGTTTTGCTGAAATTGCTGGTGATGCCCCTAATCAGAGGAAAAGGGAGATGTCTGAGACCTATGTGTAGGACCTGTGATGTTCTTGGGCAGGAAAAAAATGTAGGGATATTTAGCAAGGCATCATTTCCAAGTTGACTTGACTTTAAGCTTGAGGCAACACCACTTTCCTGAAGTTCAACATGGTAAAGCTTCATACAATCCCAGAATCATGGAATTGTTTAGGTTGGAAAAGAACTTGAAGATCATGAAGTCCAACCATTAACCCAGAACTGCCAAGTCCACCACTAAACCATGTCCTTAAGCACCACCACCTATCAAACAGCAGAAGACTGAAAAGCAGAAGCTTTCCTGTACAGACTCAGCAAAGCATCTGGGGTTCATAAGCAGAAAACCCTGCTGGGTTTCAATCCTGGTGTATGTTGCTGGGATTTTCCTGCCCTTACTTTAGCTATACCAGTACCAAAAAAATAATCCTGAGCTGGGAAATGAAGAGAAGGACTAAACATGCCACATTTTTTCTCCAGGGAGGTTCTTTGATGTGAAGCAGGATCACTCAAGGTCTGATTTTTTTTAAGATTTGTAGCCCAGATTCTCTACAAGCTTGGCAACTACCCTTGGGGAACGATGTGGCCCCTCAATGGGGCAATGGGAAGTTCTCAGATTGAAGATCTTTGAGGGGATGCATTGCAAGGGTGAAGGAAAACTTCAGCTCAGTCCCTGGGAATTCTTCTGCAGCCAAGAAATCTTCATTGTTGGAAAGAATCCCCAGAGGAAGAGATTGAAATATTGTCGTGTGAATCATATCTGTATCAAGGTTGAGCTGTAGGAAACAAACCTTTGCTGAACCCTGGGAATAGATTAAATGACCTAAAAAAAATAAATTGTTTATTGTGTGTGAGAGATGCAGGAATGGCCTTTAGGAGCCCATAGTAAGTGAAGGCTGCTGGTTTTGGAGGTCCAGGAGGTTTGGGTTGTGCCATAACATTACCCATCACCAACTTTGCTGCAGGAGGTGCTGGGATACAGATGTAAGATGGATTTTCTCCTATTTAGAGAGGTTTGAGGTACCATAAATGATGAGCCTTGCAGTGATGAAAGCTGTGGTGTGTTCTCATGGTGTGGCTGAGGTGTGGTGTTTGCTGAGAGCCAGCTGTGATCGTGGCACCACTGGGGCAGTAGTGGGGCCATGAGAACAGGAGGCACAGGGGAGGGTGACACTAAGTCTGGGGTCCTGCTTTGGAGAGAGTGGCTGGTACAGGGATAGAAAAGGATATATTGAGGGGAGTTGTATGGTCTGGGGAGCCATGACATTTCTCTGGGAGGAATGTTATACATGAACTCATTTAGGTTCTGGACTGGAAGTCTTGTCTAGAGCAGGGGTCTTCCCAGAGATACTTTCCATGATGCACCTTGTTCTCTACTATTACTTCTACCTGTCACTCCTATCAAGTCTATCATTTCAGGGACTATGTTTACAGGCAGCAAAAAGTCTGCTCCAAGGAATTAAAATCTGCATGGGCCTTCCATGAAATTACTGAAACAGCTGACACATATATGAGGAAAGTGCCAAACATACCACAAATCTTCCTACCTGTTTTAACAGATAGAAGCAAGACTGTAAAACCCACCTAAACTGCTGTTTGTTAGGTAGCTTTAACAAATATTTTTTAATTCGTTAGCTGCTTTGTCTTGCCAGACATTCTTACTGCCCTGCTTCAGCTCAGTCCTAACGAAGCAAACATTAACAACTCATCCAATCACCTACATTTAACAGCCCAAATCTGGCACAGATTTTACACCAGCTCTGGTAACAATGGCATCAAACACCTGTTGGTGACTACATTTGCCCAGGGATTCACTCTGTTCCACACTGTGTGTTTAATAATTCCTGCAAACAATGGGACAAATGAATAAATAAATATATTTTTTTTTTACTTAGCTCCTTCAAGCCAATGCCACTGTACAAATTGCACATGAGAGGCCTGCAGAGGCTGGTGGTTGTTTCCTAGACAGGTCGCCTCTTTCCCTCAGAAACAACGTTGTCAGCAGCTTTGTGCTTAGGGAGGGCATTTACCACTTGTATGTAAGGAAGGAAGAAGGAAGAATGAGCCGGAAAGGGGCAGCGTCGTGCAGGGCTCTGAAGGCAGGGGTGATAAATTTGAACTTGAAGCAGTGGATGACAGACAGGCCTTCTAAGAAAGGCTGAGATGGTCTGAGTGGAAAAGATGGGAGATGTGTTTATAGCCTGGCTGAGGTTGGGATAACGAGGGGTTTCAGGAGCCAGCAGCTGAGGTGGGAGGTGCTGATGGAGGGAATAAAACACACTGCAGCTGGAGTAAGATGTAGGGATGCAGCTGGGGAGGACTCTTGGAGGTGAGTAGTTCAGCCTGTGGGTGGTGAAAGGGCATGGGAGGGAAAGGAGACTGTGTGGCAGGGAGAAGTTGCCTTCTCCTGGTGTCATCTGGAGAGCTGTTGAGAGATGAAGGGTCTCTATGACCCTCTAGACAGTGTAGACCTTTATATATTGTAAGGGACAATTTAATTCTCTTGCTAGTGGTTTTCCAGACATCATTCAGTGCTTTCCACAGAAATGAGCTCTGCTTGGTGAGGTTGAGTAGTCATTTGCTCTCAGTCTCAGCTGGTGTCTTGCTAGAAATCTGTGGATGGCAAGAGTGGGTGTCTGTGCAGTGGCTCACCAGGAAGAATGAGTGGTGTATTTAAAATGAGAATTTAGGGCCTTCAATCCTTGGATTCTTGAGGAAACATACTGACCTGAGCTATGTGGTAGCACCTTTCTACCTGTCAGATGTGGAAGAGGATCCACCATAAAAACTTGGAGAGGCTTTGCTGTTGACCTTGTGGGACAATAAGCTTGACAGTGGCCAAGGAGACAAATTCACCTTCACTCTGATCGAGTGAGCTCTGGGTTTATGAAACAAAACAAAATAAGAAAAAAAAAATTGGCAGGCTATGTCTATCCAAAGTCTGAATGAATAGAAACTCCAAAGGAAGCACCTGCTGCTAAAGGAAATCCAGGACAAGTTTTATTATCCTTTTTCACAGGTCTATTCAGGACTACATTAGGGGTTTCCTCTTTCCTTTTCTGGTACTTCACACTCATTCACAACAAAAAACATATTGTGCTTATGAATTATATTCCAGAGAATATAGCTGGAGCTTATAAAGGCGCTGGCCAAAGAACTTTATTTTTAACCTTACTCCCTTGCGAATTAATTTCTCAAATGAAAGCTTTGCAATTGTTTGGGGTTATTTTTCTCTCTTTTTCTTGGATGGGGCACAAGGGCAAATCCTGCCTGCTCTGTGTTAACAAACAGTGCCTCTCAAGGAATAAGGAGCAGAGGAGGTGAGCAGAGCTCTCGGTGGAGCTCAGCTACAGAGAACAAACGGAAACTAGGAACACAATTCCTCCTAAACCAGCAAAGTCTTAGAGGCCTCCTATGAACTGCTGCATACAGAAGCTGATGCCTGTTCTTCCATTTCTAACGTGCTGTAGCTGAGAGAAAACCCATTTCAGCTGCTGAAGGCCATGTAAAGAGTAACTTTTGGGGTTGATCCTGAGACTGTTGGAGCCAGTGATGAGGTACCCAGGAGGCACTGACGAGTTTGCTTATCAAACACAGCTGTTCAGCTTGACACCTTCCAGGTACAAAGCACATAAAAGCTGAAGGGCTTTGCAAACAACCCAAGAGTAACCCATGAGCCACTCCTGAAATGATATGTTTGCTCTCGTAGGTCATTTTGCACCTGTGCAAAAAGGATATGACCTGATCCCCGAGTAGCCTGGGAAGGGTTTTTTTACACCATTCTACATCCTTCTGCACCTCAGAGGCAGCACTGGGCCTTCTCTGTAAGCAAATATACTCCATGAGTGCAAAGAGCTACCTTTGCATGTATGCAAAGCCTTTTTTCCTCCTCCCTCTGATCTGCCCTTTAAAGTCTCCTCCTTGATTTTAAATGCCCTTGTCTGTCCCCCTGATTGCACATCATCAGGAGGTCACTGCTCTGAGCGTGGCTTTGTCATTGCTGCCACCTTCCCCTGCCCCTGTGGGTGCTGGTTCTCCTTCTCACAGGTTAGACTTTGCTTGGGGAGGCCCTTTTTGAGAGAGGAGATGGCCCTCTCTGCTTTTGAGCAGCAACCAGCACAGGGATGTCTTCTTCAGCCCGAGGCTGCGTGTTGCTGCTGCAGCGGAAATAGTAAATTACAGCAATTAACGGTGGCATAAATCAGAAACCATGACCAGATGAGGTCATTGAGGGCTCGAGGGCTGCATCATAGCAGTAAATTACCCCAGACAGGAATTCCTTCATCCGTACTGCTAAACTGTTTGAGCAATTCTTGACATGATTTTGGCCCAGGCCAGTGACAGTAACCCCAGAAATGGCTCAGATGTTAGCACGGGCCAGCCATTAGCTGAGTTTCTTGGGTGAAATGAAAAGGTTGCCAAGCCCTGGCCCAGGCTGCCCAAGGCAGTGATGCAGTCCCCATCCCTGAAGGGTTTTCAAAGCCGTGCAGTTGTGGTGCTGAGGGACATGCCTTAGTGGTGACCTGGCAGAGGTGGGATTTTTAATCTGCTTATCCCCATTTTAGAGGCACTCCTCTGCTGTCTGGGGATGTGAGGACAAGCTCTTGCCTTGATGTTGCTGATGGCCTTGCTCCAGGCTCCTGGCTTTGTGTACCCTGTCACATAAAATCCATCCTGAGATATGTTGTTTTACCAAAGCATGGCAGAAAGAACTCTTATAACTCCAAAAGCAATAAATAATATATTAAATAATAAATGCTCTCTCTAGTGAGGTATTGCATGTGGAAGGCAATCTGCCTGTGACAATTTTCATGGGGCAGTGTCCACTCTCTTTCACATCTCCTCCTAGAGCAGGGTCTGAGCTGCACTGCTGGGATGATGATGCTGGTTTCAAAGGAAGTTTCTTTGTGAGCAATCAGCAGAGGCAAGGGCTAAAGGGACTGAGTTGTAACTCAAAGGAGTGCTTCAAAGTTTTCCATGCTACAGAGTATATCCTCTGCTCCACAAAGACTTCTGCCAGCCAGGGAGAGCTTGTCATTTCTTTGAGAGCTACCAAATGAAGATTAGGCTGTCTCCCTCCTGTCTCTGCTGCCTGGGAAGTACACAGATGGCTGTGAGGACACGGCAGCTGAGTCTTTGCTGTTTCCCTATAGGAAGCAGAACAGTAAACAGCCCATGGAGGAAAGCTCAGAGATGCTCCACTGAACCACACAGGGGTTTGTGGAGGGGTTGGAAAATGGCTGAAGTCCTTTTAAAATATAAGAGCTGAGTAGCAATCACAGATGGCTTTGGTTGGAAGCAACCTTCAAGATCATCCATTCCAACCTTTGACCCAACACTGCAAGCTCACCACTAAACCATGTTAGTTTAAACAAGACTTGTGAACCAGAGGCCAGACAGATTAGCACTGTTCACTGCCACTCTTTCAGCCTGGCCATGCAGTCAGTTTGTGATCCAGAGCAGAATGTTTTTATCCAAGCCTTACACCATAAGTTGCTAAAGGAGAATGCTGTGGGAGACAGTGTTAAGGCTTTACTAAAGTCCAGGTAGACAACGTCCACAGCTCTTCCCTCATCCACTAGGAAGGTCACCTTGTTGTAGAAGGAGATCAGGTTAGCCGGGCAGAACCTGCCTTTTGTAAACCCATGCTGACTGGGCAATGGAGGATAGACTCCTCTTTTAGTTTGCAGCCACTTTCAGACACAGGAAAATTCTACACCCTGCACTTATTTGGTAGAAAATTAATACCATGTAATATTTCTCCTGCAGCCTTAGGAAAGGGGCTCAGAGCTCCACAGTGATGGGTGCTGTATGGAATCAGAGAAGAAAAAAGGCAGCTCCAGAATCCATTGCAAAGGTCAAGGAAGGGGGAAGAGGTTCCCACTATTTTCTGTTTTGCTTCTGGAATTTAATTCAGATCAAGGAGGTGAATTTGGGGACAAGCTAGATGAGTTCCGCAGCTGTGGCATTGAAATGCAGGGATCACAAATGGCAGGAGGAAGGGAAACCCAGTAAACAGTTTTCAGATCTCAACAGAACTTTGCCTCTGAACTACAAAGACCTACGAGAAAGTGGTATCAAACACCCAGCTCCTGTGCTGACCCCTGCCTGAGGGGAAATGAATCAATGTTGGGAAAATCTGGAAAGCAGGATGAGATTATCTACTGTATAAAAGAAGCTGAAAGAGATGGCTTGGGATATTTGTGTATTGAGGCTCTTTCCACGTCCTATTCCTTTCTGGGGGGGTGCGTGCTATTGTACCTATTGTGGCAGATCTTTATCAGCCCTGTTTATCACGTTGGGTGAGGGGAATGTCAGAGTGCTGAATGTCTGTTGACTGTTTTCATAACAGGAAGCTGCCTGCTGTCTTGCTGTGTTAAGGAACTCCTGTATGCACCATATTTTCCAAAACAAAAACAACAACAACAAAAAAAATAAAATAAAAAAATAATTTAAAAAAATAACCCACAAAAATAATACATAAAAAAAAAAACCAACCCCAACCTTCTAAACACTCCACCGTGGTTGGGTAACTGTGAGGATTCAAGTTTCTATTGTTCCTTGCAAGGCAAAATCCTGTATAGATAAATACACTCGATACACACATATGCCTGTCATTTCTTTTGTGTAAAGATACAGGAAATATGGCTGTTGTTTTGTCAAGATGAAATATTTCCCAATGCTAAAACTGAATCTCGACACTTTCATCAGTGCTTGGGAGCCTGGAGAGCTGCCATGGTCAGGTGCAAGTGGGACGTGGGAGAGGGCAGTACAAGAGTGGGTTAGTCACTGCAATATCAAGCAGGACCTGGACCTTAAGTGCCTTCATCCCTGTGAGATGAAGTCAGCCATCCGGCTTCTCCTGAGCACTGTAGAGAGGGGATGGTGTGTTCAGACTTCTTGCTAGAAAACTGAGTTTGCCTCTCCTCACTGTAAAAGCAGGACTAGGGCAAGGATCACCCCCCAGTACTCAGCACTGCTGAGGCCACCCCTCAGATCCTGGGGTCACTTTTGCCCCCCCTGCTGCCAGCAGGGCATTGAGGGGCTGGAGTGTGGCCAGAGAAGGGCAACAGAGCTGGGTGAGGGTCTGGAGCACAAGTGTGGTGAGGAGCAGCTGAGGCACCTGGGGTTGTTGAACCTTGAGAAAAAGAGGCTCAGGGGAGACCTTCAGTCCTCAACAACTCCTTGACAGGTTGGATCTGGGTGGGGTTGGTCCCTTCTCCCAAGGAACAAGTGCCAGGACAAGAGGAAACAGCCTCAAACTGCACCAGGGGAGGTTTTGCTTGGGTCTGAGAAACAATTTATTCCCCAGAAGGGTTGCCAAGGGCTGGCCCAGGCTTCCCAGGGCAGTGATGGAGTCTCTGTTCCTGAAGGTATTTAAAAGCCATGGAGATGTGGTGCTGAGGGACATGGGTTAGTGGTACCCTTTCAGTGCTGGGTTAACAGTTGGACTTGATGATCTTGAAGGTCTTTTCCAACCTAAACAGTTCTATGACTCTATGCTCCATAGAATTCCACTTTAGGATGAAGATTTGGAATCTGAGTCTTCCCTAATCCCTCTGTCCAGCATCCCTGCAGGGAGCAGGGACACCCTCAACTAGACCAGGCTGCTCAGAGCCTTGGCCAACCTCAGAAAACACGTTAAGACCCAGCGATGTTTGGTCCAATTTTGAATCGTGGGACTAAAAAGAACTAGATATTTATCATCTAGTCAGCAGAGGGCGTCAAATACACGCGAGTCTCGATCCCAGAGCCGAGCTGGAACAGCAAAGCCACTGATGGCCAAATACTCCTCGGAGCGCCGCTGATGCTTCCCCGCCAATTGTGCGTTTGCCCCGCGTTTCCTTCCCCGCTCGCCGTGTGCGGTGCCGTTCGGGGGTTCCAGACCTAATTGTTCGCCCCGCAGCCCCTGCAGACAGGATACGAGGCCAGTGCCAGGGGCTGAATTATTTTCCTGCGTGGTGGCAATAGTGCCTGGGAGTTGTTGATACCGCTAACAATGCAGCGAAGGAAAAGTGGGAGAGGATGGGGACAATTAAGCAGCCTTTTGGAAGCCCTGGGGACGTGTAAAATTGCCTCCCTCTATTCATGTGTCACCAAGACTGAGGTCTTAAGTGTGGAAACACGGGTCTAGTTACCAGGTGGAATCTCTTGCAGCCTGAAACTTCAGTGAGAGCTACAATTTCTTGTGGTAACATTCATCCCACTGGTTTAGTGGAGTTGAATTTGATTTATCCCAGGAGCTTGTCATAGCCAAATAGAATAATTTTGATTGGAAAAGACCTTGTAGATCATCAAGTCCAAACTGTTAACCCAGCACTGCCAGGGCACCACTAAAGTACATCCCTCATCACCACATCTCCATGGCTTTGAAACCCCTCCAGGGATCATGGGGATTCCGCCACTGCTCTGGGAAACCTGGATGAGGTTTTGACAACCCTTCTGGGGAAGAAATTGTTCCTTAGGTCCAACCTAAACCTCCCCTGGTGCAACTTGAGGCTGTTTTCTCTTGTCCTATTACTTGCTAAATAGAAGAGACCAACCCCCACCTTGCTACAATCTCCTTTCAGGGAGGAGGAGAGACCAATAAGATCTCTTATGGGTCATCTTCCCAGGCAATAGCTACATCTCTCTGTTATGTTTTGATAGCACTTGGGGCTGAGTTGGTGCTGGGGTCCTGGCCTGCTGGTCCAAAGGGCTGATGGGGTAAGGTGACTGCAGCAAAGAGGAGTTTGGTGAAGCAGTTTTGTGGGAAAAGGTGATCAAGTATGTAGGAGATCCAGAGTCATGCCCTGGCTCTCTTTTTGATTGATACTGAGGAAGTTTCCAGTCCTTCTTCACTTGTAAATGACTGCAGAAATAGGTCTTTTGAGTTGAAACCTTATACAGAACCACATATCTATATCTATATCTATATCATCATAGAGCACCCAGCCATGCATGGAAAGAACTCATCACCATCTTAGATGATGGCAGCATCCTCTAGGTATTACAACAGAGTGTTGAGGGTTGATTTAGCAGAAGAGTAAAGTCCTGAGGACCTTCCTCTTTGGCTCTTGAGCTCTCTAAGTCTCACAGTGAGCCTTTAACCCTGTTTCCAGTCCTTCCACAGCTCCTGCATAGCTGTCTGTGCCACCAACACCTCTCACAACCCTGAGCTCTTGCACTGTTGAAGAGGCCACTGTGTCCCAGCAAGCTGAGGCCCCTCGAGCTCTCTGCCATGATGACACTTTCCTGTTGTCCAGCATGCAAATCCCAGCACAAATCCCCAACACTTCTGATTAGGAACTGTTTTGTCAGCATTTGGCACCAGCCCAGCAGAAGTGACACCAATTATGTGTGTCAGCTCCCCTCTGAAAGCAGGAGATAGATGAAATCACACCCTGAGACAATCCATCACAGCTTACAGTGGGATTTGGGGACCTGTCACCTTGATGGGGTATTGACTGAGCGTGGCTTTTTCCAGGACAGAGAGGTTATGGAGAGCATTATATCATCCCCAGCAAGGCATCATGGATTGAAACTGAAAAATGAGGCTCTTGAATTGGGTAAATAGTCCAACGAGAGCAACTGAAGTGAATTCAGGCAGCCCCTGGTTTATGTTTAGCTGAGGAGCTTTAAGACCTGCCACATGATTAAACAGCAAATGTCTGTTTTAAAGCAAGATGGGACCAGGCCTTATTTGTCTGCTCATTTTAACATCAGCTTCAGTTGACATTAAAGTCTTTCCACCAGGGTACATGGTGAGCTCTTGCTTTGCTCAATGGCCACTGGAGTTTCCAAATAGTCCTTTATTTTTTTTATATTTTTTTTTCCTGACTGGTAGCAGCTGGGGTTTTGTGCTGGTATCAGGCTTTGCTTGCATATGGGATAGGAAATAGTGGGTGCTCAACTCAGAAGACAGGAATTAGGTTCTGCCTGGGGTTGCTTTGGGAAGGCCACATTGTACCCACGATTCCTTCATGCCTTCTTGCAATCTAATCAAAAGAATATCAAACATCTAGAATTATTGTGGAAAGATCCTCATAGCAGCTGGGGTGGAGGGTCCAACACAGAGTCACAGCAATGGCTCATCAATACCATGAGGTCTAGGGAGTGTTCTGCATGCTGCTCACTTCTTATACACTCTTCCTAAAAACTGCTACATGTTTTGGTGCTTGCAGCTTCACTTTTCTACTAAAGGATCATCTAGAATGAGTGCAGGACACCTGCTATGGGCCATGCCTTTCCTCCATAGCCTCATCCAGGGGTAGGCTAGGGTGAGGATTTGCAGATCTCATCCAACAGGTGCAGGAATGATTCACAACTCATGTCCTGAGAAGTAAATCTAGAGACTCAGACAAGAGAACAAAGGTCTTCTACCTCTGCTAGAAACTTGCCATCATCACCATGAAGCAATTCCCAGGGAATTCACCTCCTAACCTCACCAGCTCCAACCTCCCAGCTCACCTAAAGCCAACACAACTAGAATTCAGTAGCTTGGGTGCTGCTAGGTGGAAACGTGTCCCTTGCAACTACACTAGGTATTGAATGAACACTCACATCCGCACTCATGCATTAGGATTATTGACAAACAAAAGCACACAGCAAAGCATTGAAGAGGGGAAGAATCAGAGCAGGAGGTGTGCTGAAAGAGCAGGTTAAAAGTGCATTTTCCCACTATTCATAATATTTATTCTGATTGTTTTATTATAGTCTTTTTTTGCCAAACCATGGGGAATAGATGCTCTGCTCATGGAGGAGAATAGTGCCATAATAACATAACCTCTGAGGTCTCCATTGCCTCAGCACTGTGGCTATACTCGACCTGAAAATCTTGAGCCTTCTCCTGCCCAAAGGTCAAGTTCAGCCTGCTGTAATGGTTATGGGATTTCAGTGTGTGCAGAGAACCACAGGATGCTTCCTGTGGCACAGATTGCAAGAGAGCCAGAAAATCTGTGTTTCTCAAT
Source organism: Ceyx melanurus (assembly GCA_024611195.1). Classification (NCBI taxonomy): domain Eukaryota; kingdom Metazoa; phylum Chordata; class Aves; order Coraciiformes; family Alcedinidae; genus Ceyx; species Ceyx melanurus. The sequence continues at coordinate 70,078 of JANHGL010004880.1, read as the reverse complement.
CAGACAGATTCAAAAATCACCCCAGATTCTTGTGCCAGTCAAAGCTGGAGTGGTCCAGACACACTCCATGCCAAAGCTTTGGGAGAAACACTTCACACTCATCTTCTCTGCATTGTCCTTCATCAAGAGCATCTCCCCCTGGGGTGTGACAGTGCTGAGCTGCCCTTCTCTGATAATTCATTCCTCCTATTTCTTGCCACCCGTCAGATTTTGGGGCTGACTCACTTTAGGTTATTTCATGGCCAGTACAATCCCTTTGGCTTTCTCAAGAGAAGATGTGTGTTGTCTCCAGGGAGAGCACAGAGTCTTTCTATGAGAGGACAGGAGTCCAGGGGTCAAGAAGGATTTAGGCAGCTCAAAGGCCACTATTGTCCATCTGGGAACTGAGTCTTGGCTGCAGCCAAGCACATATCCCAGCAAGGAGAGAAGAGGAGAAGAGAGAAGATCAAGAGCTCCTCCTCTCTTTTCCCTGTCTCAAATGACTACTTTATGTCCAAATCACAGGCAGCTTCCCCCAAAAGCAAAGACCAACCTACCAGAGAGATGCCCATTCAGCTAGCCACTGCTCTACCAGCTCACTTCATGGAAGGACGCTGAAGTCAGGGCTCTAGAAGGATATCTAATCCAATTGTGTTTCCCTGGAGTATTCATTATTTTCAAAGGAAAATGAATTATTTGACCTCTGAAAATGCTGCAGTGACTATCAGCAGAACTGTTCATTCACAGTAGAAAGGAATAAAAGATATTTTAAGTAAGGAGGGAGTGCTTTTCTTCTCTGTCTTTTGCTTTCCGTGCACCACACATTCTATCTCTGTGTTGGGAGTGCAGAATTAAATCCTAATTAAAGGCTGTAAAAACGCAGAGAATCTGAGAGGCCAGGAACAGATACATATTATTGCCCCTTTCATAGATCATATGAGCACTGTAGTGACATAATAAATAATCCACCCAAAGTTTTTAAAGGTAAAAAACAGCAAATCATTAATAATGTCTCTGGCACCATATATCAAACTGAAGCCTTCCTCTTACAGCTGATCCCCAGCTATTCCCAGATGCCTTTTTTGCACTGCTGTGTCCATTTCTACCTCCCTTTGCAGTGCTTTTGCTCCCTGTCTTCCCTGCTACCATGTTCCTCTGGTTTGCCCATCTGCACTTGTTCCTGCAGCTCACTAAACACAGGTATGAAAGAAAACAGATATGAAACTGTTTAAGCCCATTTATTTGCTCAGGAGGTTTAAAACTTGCCCAGACAAGAGAAAACTGGCAGAAAGTTTTTCAGGGTAGGGACTGGAACTGGATGATCATATGGTAGTTGCTTTTATTTCTGGCACAGATGATTTATTTATGCTGCTGTCTGTCATGATGGAGCATTTCACTCTGTGCAATTTTTGCTGTTGTGTCACTCTTCTCTTTCTTGCTCTTTGTTTAATCCACTTAATCCATTTCACTAGCTCAGTCTGTCTCACAGTGAGTCCATTTCTGAAGGGTTGGGATACAATCTGTCATTATTCTTTACTTGTTCCTGCTTAGTGTAGGTGAGTTGCTAGGCTTCTTGGGGTTATCACAGTTAGTATATCTGTATGTCATAGAACTCTTTGGGTTGGAAGGGACCTTTAAAGGGCTAGTCCAGTCCCCCTGCACTGAGCAGGGACATCTGCAACCAGAGCAGGTTGCTCAGAGCCCTGGACAACCTGACCTGGAATGTTATCAGGGATGTTTCCATATCACTATTATTAAGTATTATATATTTGATAACAGGGATTCATCCAGTGATACTGTAGTCTCACTGTCTGCTTTCTCTTCTGTCCCAGGACAGGGGTTTTATCTTACCTCTTTTCAGGTATTGAGGGAAGAGTCTTCTCCCCTGTAGAAAGTGATAAAACAAGAGGAAATGGCCTCAAGTTGCACTAGGGGAGGTTTAGGTTGGACATGAGGAACATTTCTTCCCCACAGGGGCTGTCAAGGGCTGTCCCAGGCTGCCCAGGGCAGTGATGGAGTCCCCATGATCCCTGGAAGAGTTTAGAAGATGTGTAGATGTGGTACTGAGGGACATGGTTTAGTGCAAATGATGGGTTAATAGTTGGACTTGATCATCTTAAAGGTCTTTTCAAAGGAGAATGATTCTATGATCCTGTGACTGGTCACATAGGTCTTGTAGAGGAGGACAAACTGCAAATGCAGAGGCAGGGCAGTTCTCTGCTGGATCCTCCCATCTGGAAGATGCACCACTAAGTACCAGTTCAAAATGAATCACCTTTTTCCTAAAGAAGAACAGCAGGGAACTCATCCCAGTGACCAAACTTCATTATCTATGCTTGAATATTTGTATTTTTCACAGATCTTGGACCTATTGGAGATGTCCCACCATTCCTGGTACAATTCAATTATTTGTCAGTGCTCTGGGATGTTCTAGCATCGTAAAGGTCAATTTTTTCACTCTGTGAGCACTGGACTTCTCTCCCTAATGTTTAGGGTAGAATTCACCTCACCTTGATTTACAGGTATCTTCAGCTTGTGGGCATCAAGTTAGGACACCTGCAGGTGCCCCCACATGCACCATCTGTCAAACACCTGTTACAGACAGTAAGGAGGTGGTTCAATCAGCTGCTCATGCATAGGTGTCTAGTGCCACTTGAGATGCTTTTTGGTACCTGAGCTACCCACAAGCAGCTGGTAAATGTGATCAGTCAATGGAGTTTAGACAAATATTCAGGAGAGGGACTGTCAATGTTTGCTTTAGGTTGAACTCAGCAGCTCTCCAGACTTTGTTGTCTGCACTGACTAACTGTCCTTTGGCTGCAGTGACAGATGTATTTAAAAAGCCACGTTCTGGAACCAAGCCCCATTCACTTGCTCACATGTCCAAAAGCATCTCTTCTGGTGATGCAACCCAGCATCCTGTTGGCTTTCTTTGATGCAGCAACAAGAGCAAAATGGCTTCTTTTGAGCCTCCTTCTCTCCATGCTCAATCACCTGAGGTTCCTCAGCTGCTCCTCACCAGGCTTGTTCTCTAGACCCTTCCCCATCTTTGTTGCCTTTCTCTGGTCACGCTCCAGCCTCTCAATGTCCTTCTTGGAGTGAAGGGCCCAAAATTAAACCCAGAATTCAAGGTGTTGCAGGGGTATCTATCCATGCTCACAACTACCTTGGAAACCATCAGCAGGCACATCTCCTTCTTTGGGTGGTAACCCTGAACATCTCATTTTCAGCTGTGATGAGTAGCCTGTTTTTGTAGCTTGGGTTGCAGAAGAAAACTTACTGTGTCTTCCCTATGTTTAGAAATCCTGGAAAAAAAATCCTGCTACGTGTAAACATGCATGATATTGACTGGCTGTAATTCAGATGGAAATTGTATCTTTCTGACTGAAACAGCCCCAGATCAAAACAATCTCTGTATTACTCTTGTCTCCTAGTTAAAAAAAATAAAAAAATAAATCAGTTCTTTAATGTTTTCTGAGGAGGAGAACTCAGGTCCTGAGGTGATATTGTCAAGATGTTTGTTTCATAGCTAAGCTAAATGAAAAAATTTCTATGTCTAGAAAAAGGACTTAAAGATGTGAAGAAGCTTCAAGCAGAGTTCACATAAATTGTCCGTTCCACCTGCTCCTAATAGCATTTAACAAGCTCATGTCTTGAGCAGTGAATTTTTAATGGCCAAGTGATGGTGCCCTCTCTAGAAATTCTGGGACAACCTCGCCAATTTCCTAAGGACAATTTGCACTCCAGTATTCCAGCTACATTTTGCTGGTGCTGCCTGAGCACAGCCACTTGTGAGCACATGGTGTTGTAAGTCAAAGGAGACAGCAGCAGCCAGCAGGGATAAAGAGGGACAAAGATTTGGGTGCCTCAATTGGTATTTTTCATATTAACTCATCTGTAAGAAAACTAGAAAACATTTAGCCTCACAATGGACAAAAGCAACTAAATGGCTGATAACAATTACTAATATAAAAAATTACATCTGTAGAGTTCATACTTTTGTGTTACTCTTTTTTGTTGGTGGTGTTGTCATGTATTTACTTGTTTTAGTTTGCTGGCATTTCTGAGTCCACCTTCTACCCTTGAACTTTCTTTGTGTGCATTTAATTTCTGATCCTCCAAACCCTCACTTTGCAGCCACCTACCCCTGGATGTACCAGACACTCTTTATTCCCATCAGTCCAGTCCCCACAGCAGATAAATTTCTTCATTTCTGGACACGTTTGGAGTTGCCTCAGTCTCAACAGTGATGATCGGTGAGGATCTTACTCACCTCCAAACCCCGTTGGGATTCACCTGAGCATGTCTTTACCTGCTTAGCTTTGGGGATTGTTCCAGTGGGTGTATTCACAAGGTGCCAACCTGTTCCTTGTACAAATTGCAGCAGCAAGCGGAAGAAACCTCTTGCTTGTTTAGTGGTTAGACCCTCTCTCCTGAATTTCAGGAGGCCTTTGTTTAAATGACTCCATAATGAGCTTGAACCTACATTTCCCATGTTATAAGAAAAGGGACAAATCCATAGGTGCTCTGATACTCCTCACTGTTTCTCTTCCATTAAGCTACCTAATGAGACATAACAATGTTTTCATAGATCAGCAGTAAGTGCATTGCCCTGAACGACCATATTCTCCCCACTGATATAGCACACAAAACAGCTTCCAGGTGGGAAGACACTTCCATCTTGAGACCACTCAAGATTTTATTTCCCTCCTAATGTCCCTGATTGAAAGACACTGATGAGAATTGAGAAATCACTTTCTGTGTTTCTTTTTGCTGACTGTGTGTGGCATAGACTCTTCAGAGAACACAGATCAAGGCCAGTGAGTAGGATGACTAAAGAAATACCAGCTTGTAGACACTGTATTCTCAGTGTGATCTGGGTTTGAGTGACTCTGAGTCATCAATAGCAGAAGGACAGGTACCTGCAGAGTTAGTTGGACAGCTGTAAGTGATAAGGGAGGAGCTGTGGTTGAAGCATGATACCTAAATATCTGTGACTGGAGAGGCAGTCTGGTTATCTCAAAGTTCCTCAGTGGGTTTGTACAAACCATGCTGGAGGAAAGTGGCTTTTCCTCTTTCTGTGGAAGATAAGAATAACATGAAGAAGGTATTATGAAACCCAGGTCATGAAGTTGTCTCTGAGGGTCAAGACACTAAAATGTCTTCCCATCTTATCATCACCTGCAGATGTAGTTAGTAGAAATCTAATTCTTTATTATTAATGACTCTAATCCATATCCATCTTTTCCTTTTTCCCTCAAGCTGCTCTGCTCCAATACAGAAAAAAAAAAAAAAAGAAGAAAAAAGTAAAGAGCAGGTGTTTTAAACGCTCCTGGTTTGGAAAAGAGGCTCTAAGATACCTGTACTTCTTTACGTATCCTTCTTTGAGGATGGATGTTCTGTTCCTTCTCTTTTCCTCAGTGGCTGTGGGACATGGCATCTCCCAGCTCCCCTTGGTGTCCTCCCTGCCACCCTGGTGGGAAACAGCCCTAAACCCAAGAGGGATGTTGCATTCTTGTCTTCTTGCTGGGAAAAGCTCATTCTCTGCCAGGATCACCAGACAGGAAGAGATAGGGAGGAGCAACAGGAAAGTGAGGGAAAGGCAGGGGAAAGCTTTTTCCCATCTTCTGTCCTTCCTCTTCAGCAGCAGCACTGCCACACGTGATGTGAACCTAGGGTGCGGCCAGAGATGCACAATCCTCTTTCCTTGCTCAAGGCATGTCACAGGAAGGTGAGACCTGATGAGATTAGATGAGGTACCTTGCTGTGACTGGCTGGCAGCTCCAAAAGACATCTGATGTAACTAAATCCTTGCAGTTCAGTGTAGGCAACAGCCGTGGGAGATAATAAAGATCTCACAAAGCGGCCACATATTCCACCCTATGATCTCCTTCTCTATCAACATATGTTGCTGCTGTGGACTGATTTTGACAAGAATTGCCATCCTCTCTAGCTTGGTCTCATCCTTGTAGTTCTCATGTCTGTTAAATGCAGCACCAGGACTGTGGCTCAGAAAAATAAGTAACTTCCAAAATGTTACTCCTTTGCTGTGGACTTGTCATCTTGGGATGGTGTTTTGAGGTGTGCAATATGGTAACAAGCTGGAATGAAGCTTTCCTCAACCCTGTGGCAAGCATGGCTCTGTCCCTGGGGAACTACTTAGTGTCCTATTTTTACTCTCCAGGTTTTCTTAGGAAGCCAAGCAAAATACAGCACATTAGGACTGATGGATGTTTGCTTTCAAGGTTAAGCTTAGGCAAAGATGGGAAACTGGAGAAGAGATCCAGGATTCTGCCAGAAACTATAACCTGGGCTTTTCAGAAACACAGGAATGCTCCCATTAATGGGAAAAGCCTTTTTTTAAATCGCTGTAGGTTTTAATGTGGGATCTCTATTCTCTTGTCTGCTTCATCATCTGACTGGCTTTGACATTTAGCCACCCAAACTAACCTGGCATGTCTAATGAAGAGGGGAAGCCTCTCCATTCAACACCTTGGTTGGTGCATGGGGTCAGCGAGCATCAAGAAGCATCAGGAGCCCACAAGATGAGACAGCAGATGGGGTGGGTGCCCTTCCCTGGGACAACATGGTGCATGAAACCCTGCAGGGATTGCAGCACTGGGCTGTGCCTGCCCTTCATGATGCCTGGCATAGACATTTGGTGAATCATCTGTCTGATGCATGGAGGCAGGGCAAGGGAGAGACTGCAGTGCAGGACAGACAGACGAGTGTCAGACTTGGCTGCATCCCTTGCCTGCTCCCAAAGGCAGACTCTTTAACGAGGGTGAGTTCTTCTGCCCAGGAACACTCTCAAGAGCAGAGATTGGTCACTTATCCTTCAGTAAAGTTCCTGCTATGGATGACCTGGGAAAAAAATGGATTCTTGAAAGAGAAATGCATACATTTGAACCATGTATGCATTTGAACATACAACCAGCAACTTATTCTTCAAATAGTTAAGTGTACAACAGAAGAGGAGGCAAACTAGCCATTGGCCTAAGGCAGCCCTGTTACCTGGGACCCTGAAGAACTCCTAGATCAGGCACTGGTGAAGGGGGATGATTTCAGTACTGTAACGGATAATTAGGCACCACAACGATGCATTCCCACTCACTTAGGAAGCACTCTCCTGACCTTGCTCCTACGCCTACTCCTTCTCTGTCACAGGACTGAAAGAGCCTTGCTCAGCTCTTTCGAAACTGGAAAAGGAGCCCAAGTGCCATCCTTTATGCAAGAGCTGAAAGGTTAGTACGTGTCACTTTTGCTGGCCAGGACTCTGCAATAGGCTAAGGAGGAGGCAGCCTTTTTTTCGTGGAGGGAAGAGAAACACAAGCCTGCCCCAGCCTGCTGTTTCAGCCCCACTTTCACACCACAAAGCTTAGAATAAATACATCCTCCTCTGAGCAGGGCTGGGTCCTCTCAGCTGCAGCAAACGCAGGGTGCAATTCGTTGTGATGCGATGCAGACCAGGCAGGTTGTTCTTAGGTAGAGGTTTTCCTGTGGATTGCAGGGATAAGCAAGTGGCTGAAATTAGAAAGGTCAGCAGGGATGCTTCCTGTGGGAGCTGCACAAACCCCGGTGATCAGCTCGGAGGGCATGGAGTTAAAATTAGAAGCGGCTGCAGGGTTACTGAGATTGCTCCTTCAGCCTGACATGGTGATGGGGTCTCTGGCTGAGGGGCATGAGAAAATAAACATCTCCAGTCAGAATAGGTTCCAGAGGTTCAGAGAAAATACCTTTCATTTTCTTTCAGACACAAGGTTTGGGATATCAGGAATTCCTCCCTAAATAATCCCTCTCTTTCCCTGGTGTATAGAGGACATGTCCACACCAAAATAATAGGGACTGAAATAATTAGGGAATCTTCATTTGAGACACTTCCCAAAAAGGTTATGTTGGCTGGACACTGTTTAGAAGTTGTCTTGGACTTGTCCTAAATGTCTAAATGTCTGTTTTTAGAGCTTGATATGTGCATGGAGTTGAGTTTTTCCATCCCATTCCTAACCCTATGTTAGGGAGATCATTTACCAAGGAGCCACCAAGCCACATAGTTAAATTTTCTCCACCTTCAATGGAAGAAATGAGGTAACTTGTGGGGCATATATATAGTCAGCTGGGAAACTCCCTGTTCTCCAGAAGAAAACCTACAAGAGGAGGCTGAGGTCCAGAAAAAAAAAGAAAACTACCCTTTCCTGTAAGGCAGCTGGGATTGTAAGTTGCTGGAGCTAAATGCACAGCTAGGTCATCAGGAACCCACCAGGAAAGAGAGATTATTACTTTCCATTAGTGAGAGGAGTGTCTGCTCACAGACATCTGTGAAGACCTCAGCTTCAGAAAGCACTTTTTTTTTTTTAGGTCAGTGGTTTGCACTTGCTCTTTCACCATGTTCTTCATCATCTTTCACTGAACGTTTCCTACTTAAAAAATAAACAAGCAAACGAACCCAGAATAAATCAGAAGCAATTTGTCCGGCTGGTATAAAACAAAACCAACTGAAAAAACCCACCCCAAAAGATGAACAGAGATGCACAGCAAGACATGCCATGAAGATCTGCACAGCCAAACACTCCGTCCAGCTGTGCAAGTCTCACGTTGCCTCTCCTCCCTCCTCCTCAGCTCTGCTGAAAGACAGCGGCTGTAATCCCTTCCAGGTGGTGACAAGCATTATCTTCCCAGCCAGTGGAAACGTGACAGCTCTGGAACTGGCTGGCAACACGTGTTCCCGTGCTGTAAGGGGGAGAGGGAAGCTGCAAGACCCAACACGCGCGTGAGTCATCCCGGCCAAGGGGGAACGTGAACTTTGGGAGCAGCGCGAGTGCGAGAGATGTGACTGTGAGGGATCCTTTTCAGCTGCTTCTTTGGGCGATCCTGGGAGAGACTGGTGGAGAAACACTTCAGTGACATCTGCCTCTTGGATCACTCTGGTGATCTCAAGATGCCCAAGAGAGGTGACTGAGTCACCATCCCTGGATTGAATGTGGTTTTGAGGGACATGGTTTAGGGGTGAACTTTGTAGAGTAGGGCTGATGGTTGGACTTGATGATCCCAAGGGTCTTTTCCAACCTGAATGTTTCTATGATACTATGAGTGGGGACAGGTTTGGGGGGGAGAATTCTGCTGATTTCAGTCTTCATAGTTTGGTGATTACACTTTTCTGGTTTTTTTGATTTATTTTTCCTTCATGCTGCTGCAAGTGGGAAACTTACTGACTCAACAAAGATAGAGTATGATTTTTGACTATGCACAAGTGGCTTTGAAATGAGCCAAGTCAACAGCTGGAGAAGAAATCCTGGGTAATGTTTACCCTTTCACCAATGCATTTAAGTTCCAGCAGTGGCTTTTAGCAATATCAGAGAAAAGTGACCTTGGAGCCAACAACACTTCCACGGGATGACTGGCTCGAGCTGTTGCCTGGAAGTCCCCAAGTCACCACTGTAAACATTGCAAGATGTTTTTTGAGATGCTACATTGGGATCAGCTCTTCCCACATGAGACATCTCCCTCTGAGCAGCTTGTCTAGACTCCTCGTGCACTCAGCAGAGAGAAACAGGCCTGCTAAGAGTGTCGTTTGTCTCCTCTTAATGTAATTGTCTACAGCAGATGAATCACGCTCTTCTTTGCTTCTTTCTCCTTGATGGTTCTAATGGGAGTCTGGATGGGGGACTCAGAAGGAGACATCTTTACTAGTCATGTTAGAAGTTAAGTCAGTTCATACCACTTCCAGAGTATGTCTCATGCCAAGATCAGAGCTGTGACTACCCATCTCAGTGCGTTTTTTGTATCTTGCAAGAATTGATGTGTCAGAAATGAAACCTAAATACGTGACTCTGTACCTGCCAGTTGCTGCCAACATGGAGAGAAGCACGGTACAGGACCACTGAGCCACCATGCCAGACCAGACATTCTCCTGCAGGAAATGACAAGCACTGAATAACTATCTTCTTTTGGCAGCAAACACCTTTTCTCTGACATCAGGAAAATCTCCCTAGCAGGCATCAGTGAACAAAGATGTCACAGCCCTCACCCAATGTCTCTAGGCTTGGTTTTAAACCAAGCAGCCTTGTTGTACCTGGTCAACTTCAAAGCTGCAAGGATAGTCACAGCTTGAATTCAAACATTTGAAGTCCCAGAGAGGATGTGGAGTCTTCTTCTCTGGAGGCTTTCAAAGCCCACCTTAATGCCATCCTGGGACCCCTGCTGTGGGTGACCCTGCTGGAGCGGGGAGGTTGAACTAGGTGGTTTCCAGAGGTCCCTTCCAACCCTCGCCATTCTGTGATTTGCTCAAAGTGCCTCTCTTGGGATGCCACATTCCATGGGCTTTACCTCTCTAGATGACAGTCCTGTGTCATACTCTGAAGACTTGCTGGGAGATTCTGTCTATTCATATTGCCTGGATAACTTTGTTTTTGTTTTGTTTTGTTTTTGCTTTGCTTGTGTGAGCAGTTTTTGCTTTATCTATTAAATTATCTTTATCTCAACCCATGAGTTTTCTCACTTCTACCCTTCCCATTCTCTCCCCATTCCATCAGGGGGGAGGGATTGAGCCCAATTCTTTATTTGAAGGAAATTAATCTTATCTCTGGAAATGAATTTATTTGCTATGAGTTTGAGAGAATTATTCTTCAAATGATAACAATATTCATGATTTGATTTTGAATACTGATTATTTCAACACACACCTTCACAAACCCGGCACAATACTACAAACATACTTTTTCACCGTACAGTTTAAGGCATTTTGTTTTCACCCTCTCTTATTTTCTTGCTTATCTATTCTTCCTGCAAAGAGTCAATAAAAGGGACTGTTTCCCAAAGAGATATACACATGTACACGGTCAAACTTCTCCTGGAATTAGTTGAGAGATGTATATTGCCCCAGGGGAAAAAAAATACATAAATAACCAGGTAGAAAACTGTTATTAAATGAAGTTTGCAGTTCTATCACAGTTTGCAAAGTCTGATCTGTCCAATAAATGCCTGAGCCTCTACCAGTTGTTTGCTGCAACACAAACGCCCAAACCTTTTTCGTGTTAAAGATAAAATTAGTTTAAATTTTGCTGGTTGTCTGAATGGGCGAGGAACAGAGCACTAACTAATCCTACTGCTTTGGATCAGGGTCTCGTACAAAGTTATTTAAGGGATCCCAGATGATTGTAAAGTGCTTAGATACCATCATTGGCATAGTAAAGGTAGTCACAAGGAACTGAACTTTACTCGTTTCTAATTCGCTCAATATTGCACTCAACCGCTTCTCAGATACCTGGCAGGTGAAGTAACTCATCATTTTTATCTTCCATTACATGATTACATACTACAGTGATGAGCACAGTACAAACAGATGGGTGGTTTGGAAGAGGAGAGATCTACTGGCACAACCTTTCCTGGTGCTGAGCATTTCCAGTGAAGCGAGGAATGATCCCAACCTCCACTGAAGTAAAACAAGGAAAAGTGGGGTAAGTGATATCTCAGCCCCTTTTTCTGGGTACAGACAAGGTAGGGTAGGGTAGGGAGGAAATGAATGTACATCTCTGTGGGCTCTGACCAGACTTTGGCAATGAATCCAGATTTTGTCACCATCCTGTGCATTGGCAATCAATCTTTCCAGGAAAATGACAAGCGACAGACGAAAGGCGTCCTGAAGTCACTCCGAGGGGATGCCCAGCAGAGCCACAGATCACTTGAGCAGCAGACAGCAGGGCTTAAAGGGTGGGAACAAGAAGGTACCACAAACAAAACGGCCTTCCCTTTCCCCAAACCATTTTGCTATTGAAACCTCTAAATCTTAACGAGTTTACTGGCCCTCTAGAAACGAGGGCAGATCATTGCAACATTACAAGATTCAAGAGCAAGTTTAACCACATTTAACTCAGAAGAAAAAGCCAGTTATGATGGCTCAGCTCACTGGAGGTATACTGTAATATGTAATGAAAAGAAACATTAAAAAACAAAGAAAAAAAAAAGAAGAAAGAAAAAAAGCAGTTTTTGAGAATCAGTTCTAGAAGTCCAGGTCATCCTCGTCAATCTTATCAGAGTCTTCTTTCTTTTTAGAATCCTGAACTTCATCAGAATGTTCAACCTCCTTTGGATCTTCTCCTTCGGCGTCTGCCCGGTCCTCATCTCCCAAAGGATCAGCACATGAAGATGCTTCATCCTCTTCCTCGCTCTCAGGATACATCTGGGAGGGTTTGCTGCTCTCATCACTTCGAACCTCTCCATTGGGATGGTTGTTCATGGAGTTATTGTCATCTACGCATTCCTCTTCACCTTCAGCTTCATCTTCAGATCCCTTCTGGGATTGTTGTGAGAAGTTTCCTACAGAAGAATAGCAGGAAAAGGCTGCTTTGTTCAGAGTCTCAATTCTTTTATTGATTTTTTTGCCTTTGGCCTTCAAGGCTTTTTCAGAAACCTTGTTGCCTTTGATCTCATGTTTTTCAGGGGCCTTGTCAGGATCATCACCTCCTTCATTGTTGTCTTCCTCATCTTCTGACTCTGGCTTTCCATCTTCCACTGCCTCAGCTTCATCCTGCTGACTTCCTTCATTTCCCTCTGCAGCATCTCCTTCAGGGTTGTTGTCAGTCCCAGAGCCATCAGCATCTCCTCTGCACTCGTCTGTCTCTTCCTCATCAGCCCTAGCGTCCTCATCCTCTGGCTCCTTTGCTTCTTCACCTTCATTGTTAGCTTCATCTTCAGCTTTTTGAGTTTCTTCTTGTTCTTCCTCTTCCCTGTTTGCTTCCTCCTCCTCCTCCTTTGTTTCTTCCTCCTCTTTTGCTCCCACTTCTTCCTCATTGGCTTCTTCCTCATCCCCTTTTGGGTTTTCTTCTTCTTGCACTTCCTCCTCCTCCTTTGTTTCTTCCTCCTTCTCTTCCTCCTCCCCCTTTTGTGTTTCTTCCTCTTCCTCCTTTTCTTCCTCCTCTCCCTCTTTTGTTTCTTCCTCTTCCTCCTCTTTCTCCTCCTCTTTTGTTTCTTCCTCTTCCTCCTTTTCTTCCTCCTCCTCCTCATCTTTTGTTTCTTCCTCCACCTCCTTTTCATCCTCCTCCCCGTCTTTTGTTTCTTCCTCTTCCTCCTTTTCTTCCTCCTCCCCCTCTTTTGTCTCTTCCTCTTCTTCCTCCTCCTCTTTTGTTTCTTCTTCTTCCTCCTTCTCTTCCTCCTCCTCTTTTGTTTCTTCCTCTTCCTCCTCATCTTTTGTTTCTTCCTCCTCCTCTTTTGTTTCTTCCTCTTCTACCTCCTCCTCTTTTGTTTCTTCCTCTTCTTCCTTCTCTTCTTCCTCCTCTTTTGTTTCTTCCTCTTCTTCCTTCTCTTCCTCCTCCCCCTCTTTTGTTTCTTCCTCTTCTTCCTCCTCCTCTTTTGTTTCTTCTTCCTCCTTCTCTTCCTCCTCATCTTTTGTTTCTTCCTCTTCCTCTTTTTCTTCCTCCTCCTCCTTTGCTTCCTCCTCCTCTTCTGGCTCCTCCTCTTTTGTTTCTTCCTCCTCCTTCTCCTCCTCCTCCTCTTTTGTTTCTTCCTCCTCTTCCTTTGTTTCTTCCTCCTCCTCTTTTGTTTCTCCTTCCTCCTTTTCTTCGTCCTCCTCCTCCTTTATTTCTTCCTCCTCCTCCTTTGTTTCTTCTTCCTCCTTCTCTTCATCCTCATCTTTTGTTTCTTCTTCCTTTGTTTCTTCCTCCTTCTCTTTTGCTTCTTCCTCCTCTTCCTTTGTTTCTTCCTCTTCCTCCTTTGTTTCTTCCTCCTCCTCCTTTGTTTCTTCCTCCTCCTCTTTTGTTTCTTCCTCTTCCTCCTTCTCTTCCTCCTCCTCCTTTGTTTCTTCCTCTTCCTCCTCTTTTGTTTCTTCCTCTTCCTCCTTTACTTCCTCCTCCTCCTTTGTTTCTTCCTCCTCTTTTGTTTCTTCCTCCTTCTCTTCTTCTTCCTCTTTTGCTTCTTCCTCATCCTCCTTTGTTTCTTCCTCCTTTGTTTCTTCTTCCTCCTTTGTTTCTTCCTCCTCCTCTTTTGTTTCTTCCTCCTCCTCTCTTGTTTCTTCCTCTTCCTCCTTCTCTTCCTCCTCCTCCTTTGTTTCTTCCTCTTCCTCCTCTTTTGTTTCTTCCTCTTCCTCCTTTACTTCCTCCTCCTCCTTTGTTTCTTCCTCCTCTTTTGTTTCTTCCTCCTCTTCCTCTTCCTCTTTTGTTTCTTCCTCTTCCTCCTTTTCTTCCTCCTCCTCTTTTATTTCTTCCTCTTCCTCCTTCTCTTCCTCATCTTCTTTTGTTTCTTCTTCTTCCTCCTCTTTTATTTCCTCTTCTTCCTTTGTTTCTTCTGATACTTCCTCTTTTACATCCTCATCTTTGTCTTCTGTTTCTCCCTCCTGCTCTTCTTCTGCCTTCATTATTTCTTCATCTTCTTTTTCTGTTGTTTCTTCCCCCACTTCTGCTTCTTCCTTTTCTTCTTCTTGGGTTTCCTCATCTTTAACATCTCCATCTTCGTTCAGTGTTGAGCCACCCACTTCATTTTCTTCTGGCTCCTTTTCTTCATTTCCCTCTGCTTCTGTTTCACTTGGCTGGAGTTCACCCTCTTCATTCTCCTCATTTTGATCACCTTTTTCTGCTGCTTCCTCCACTGAACTGATGGGAACTGTTTTGATGTCCTGAGCTGCTTCTGAGACACAAGCTTCCTCCTCCTCATTTTTCTTCATCCTCAGGATTTGCTGTAAATCAAATGCTTTCATGACTGGGGCATTGGTGGCCACCACTGGGGCCCTTGTGGGCTTCGAAGCCATTTTTTTCCTCACACAAGTGTCACATGGGCAGTACTCCTCCTCACTATTTTGCTTACTAATACTGGCCTCAAAAGCTGCACTAAATGCTAGATCTTCATCTACAAGAAACGATAAGTCTGATGTGTCCCCCAGCCTAGTCTGGGTTCCATTTTTCTCATTGAAGAGTGATTTTTTATGCATAGTTTGCAATCTCCTTCTCCTCTGCTCCGTTTGGAGTGTTGACTCACGCTTGAGTGGTTCATCTGGAGGTCTTGACATCCTCTTCCCTGCTCTGGCTCTGATTTTCCTCAGCTCCTTCTCTATGCTTTTTTGTATCCTTTTACTCACATCCTCCTTCAGCTCCAGTATCATTTCATCCATCTGCTGGTTGTCCTGCAGGTTCCACCTAACTTTAAACTCATTCATGGCAGTTACATAGTGAGTCATGAACTCCTTCTCGATTTTCTTGAGCAGTCTCAGGACCCAGACTGGGTCTGGATCCACTGAGTTTTGCTGGACAAGGGATGTGCCCACACTAGTGGTCATATCAACTTTGGGCTCTGGGTCATTTGGAATCTCTTTCTCAAGATGCTCTTCCAAATCAGCTTTCAGCTCTGTCCCACCATCAGCATCATTGACATTTGTATCATCAGTAGTGGGTAGCTGATCAGCTTCCTCTTCAAGATTTTCTTTTGGGAGTTCATCATTTTCAGCTGCTGCTTCTTCATCATTTTCAGTTAATTTAATGGCTTCTTTGTTTTCATTTTCTCCCTCTTCCTCCTGACCATTTTCACAGGTGCTGCACTGATCCTCCTTATTCTCTTCTGCCTTCTGAATTAGAGAGTCCTCTCTAGTAGACTGTGCTTTTTCCTCACCTTCTGATTCTGGGCAGGCTGTTGAAGGTCGCGATGCCTGCTCTTCCTCTTTACTTTCCTCCTCAACTGCAGTCAGTTCAGTGACAGTCTCTGCATTTTCCTCTTGCCCAGCTGATTTCAGTTCAGCAGTTTTCTGTGCCATTAAAGCACACTCCCTGGCACCAGCTGTTATTTCTTCTCCTGAGCCACCAGAACCACTGCTAACATCAACCCCAGAAGAGGACATATGAGTGAAGTCATGGTCTTTTTGAGCCTTAAACCCAGAGGCTGCCTTTGCAGGCTCACTTGCCTCTTGGTCTGAATTTGGATCACTTTTTTCAGCTGTGCATCCAAACCACAGGGCTTGAAAAATGTTCAGCAGCTCTATATACCGTGATGTATTCAATCCTTTTGATTTATCTGATGGATCATCTGACTCTTCATCAATGAGCTGGAGACTGGCAAGACAAGTAATCAGAATGTTGGCAGAGTTACTCAGTTTTCTCCCCATGGTGGGGGACACTTCAGGCAAACTGTGTGATCGGTCAAATTTCGTTTCGTGTTTGGAACTGAGCAAGGCCTTCATGATCTGGACAGAAGTCTGGACAGAGGTTGGCAGGTCTCTTCTGTTATTTTGGCTGGATGTAACTGACTGGTTGCATTCTACTTGGTCAGCTTTAGCAGCTTCTGGCACAACCTCAGAGGTTTGCTCCTGATTCTCACATTCTTCAGCCTCTTCATTAATAATAGTGCCTTCTGCTGTCTCTTCTTCCACTTCAACTGTTGCCTCGTTTTCAGCCTCCTCTACATTCTCTTTCTCAGCTTTTTCATTCTCTGAGATTTCCTCAACATTTGTACAGGATGATACAGCAGTGGTTGCCTCTGTACATTCCTCTTCTGCACCATCATCCATTTCATATTTCATAATCAATGTTTCTGAAGGGATTTTACTCAGCCATTCTTGCACAACTTCTTCTGGAGATGTATTTGGTAGAGTAGATGGCATTAAATCACTCTCTTCCTCCTGCACACTTGTTTTTTCTATCTCTTCCTCCACTTTCTTGCTGCAAGAATCATCAATCTCTTTATTCTTCTGATCATTTTTTTTGGTTGCAGTTGATTTAGACCCATAGGAAGTAGCTTTGGAGGAATCTACAATTTCTTTCTGCTCTTTTCCTGTAGTCAGCACCGAAGCACTCCCTATGCTGCTGACAGAAGAATTCTTCAACATGCCTGCACGTATGTTTTTGTTTTTTGGCTTCCCTTTTGGTGGGACAGGGCAATGCATACTACACACTGACAACGTCTCGGACACTGATGCTCGGCTGGAGTTTGACATCTTCACACGAAGATTTCTAGTTTTTACCTGCCTTGATTTTGAAGACTGAGACATGTCTGATTGTGAATATCTATCACTACTTCCCTGGGATATCTGTGTCAACAAGCATTTATCTTGTACCTCTGATTTTGAAGACACTCTTGAAGAAACACTTGAAGCATTTGTATTCCTAATCCCAGTCTCAGCCAAGTGGTCACATTTTGAACATACACTCTCACTCATACTTCCCTGTCTTGAAGAAGGAGTGTCTGAATTAATCTTGCAATTACCCTCTCCAGATTTTCCATTAGGGCTTGAGAAACTTGAGCAGGGGGATGATGGCTTGCTAGCTTCTTCTCTGTAGCTTCTCTTCTTTGAGCTTTTTGAGGATAGACTGTAGCCATTGATGGTACTTTTGGAGCTTTTCTCCTCAGCAAAACCTGCAGCTGCCCCTGTTTCACTAGTAGATGAAATGTTTGAGTGAAACGATCCCGAGTTATGAGACATGGGGTCTCCGATAGACTTTTTCTTGATTTCACATGAGCTTTTGGAGTAATTAGAAGCCCTGCTGCTTGATCTTGGATTGTCTGCATGTAGGGAGTTCTTTTTATTTTGAGTGGATCCAAGTGAGGACAGAGACATTTCAGACTGTGCATCCAAATGACTATGGCTGTGTTTGCTCTTTTTGGATCCTCTGGAAGAGCAAGAGGCATTGCACGGATTTGCTTCATCACTGTCACTTTTCTTGCAATTCTTATCACTTGCTCTGGAATGAGAGGATCCTTGTGTAGAGCATCGTTCACCCTCACTGCTCTCACCTTTAATTGATTGGTTGGGCTTTGTTTTTGCTGACACTGAGCTAACTTCATTGATTTCACTTTCTTCTTGTTCTGCTTCAACTTCTTCAGCCTTTTTCTTAGGGCAGGACTCACTGGAGAAGGAAGAGATCACTGCATTGTCATCAGAGTGATCATCCTGTTCACTCGCTCTTGGTGTGGTACAGTTACTAGACTTACTGTGCACACTGTTGGCAGGAGTGGAGCACCTAGTGTTATTTTCTTGATTTGCCTTCTGAAGGCTTGAGGAGGACATGCTCCTACCCACACTACTTGCTTCCTCACATACGTTCTTCATGCTTTGTCTGGACTGCAGAGATGACCTTGACATTGCACTTCCAACTCTGCTGCTTTCAACCTCTTCCACATCATCCTTTAAACACTTCACAGAGGAAACATCAAAACAATTTTCATCTTCATTTTGTGAATTGGTTTTGCTGGCCTCGTGGTCTTCAGGGTTGTCTTTGGTATCCAGGTTGTTTTCACAGCTTGAATGTGACATTAAACCCACAGATGAAGGTCTTTGACTGTTGCCTGTGCTTGCCCGAGTGTGTTCTTGCTGGTCTTCTCCATTGGAAGCACCTGTAGACAAATCACTCCGACACTTACACCTTTTAATGGATCTATATGCCACTCTGTTCTCTATAGTCTCTGAGTAGGATGAGGACTCTTGCACAATGTGCTCAGAGAATTCCCCACTGGATGTGGTGTGGAGGCTATCCACAGAAGCCATTTTTTTGTGGACTACTCTCCTCCGGGAAGACGTGCTGGAGCATGAAGATCGTGTGTGCCAGGTGCTTCGTACACTGGGCTCTTCCCTCTGGGATGTGTGCATGGGGTTTTTCCAGATGTCATAGTCCTGGTGTTTCCTTCCACAGCTATGACAATGAGACTCATCACATTCTGATTCCTCAAGTTTTGACATGTAAGAATCAATATCACAGGGATATAACGACTCATCTGCCTCTGAGCTGGCTTCTGCATTCATTTTCTTGATGGGGTCTACTCCACTGTCCTCCTCTACACCTGACTCTTCACAAGGCAACTGGTTCATCATGTTGGACTTTTTGATCTGGGTGGACCACTGCAAAGTCTCATCATTTAGCAAGCGGAAGCGGACTTTCATCTCAACAGACAGGCTGCCATCTTTGTTCATGTGGACACGTTTTTCTATGTCGTCGTTGACCAAGGAATGGACCAGGTCTCCATGTTTTGGATTTGAGTAACTATTGGAGAAAGGTGCCCCGTTATCTGGAGAGGCAGCGAGACCATTAGGATATGACTTTTCTGATGATAAAGAAAATCTCATTGACCTGTTGCTTGATGCGGACCGTGGATGGATAACACTTTTTTTAGCTTCCAGTCCAAAGTTCACTGGAGTTTGAAATATATAAAGAAAAGAAAGATGGAAAGAAATGTTAACTCAATATAAAGATGACACAAAATATAGAGATCAAACCCTCAAGCTACTCAACACTGATATTATTCCATTAAAACTAAGCCTATGCCCGTTGACATAACTTGAAAAATTGACTTTAACTGATGGTCATAAATGTTAAGTTTTAAATTAACAGTCTTTTAAAATTTAAAGATTTAAATCTTCTATACCATAACTTTATTATTTAAACCTAAATAAAAGGAAACACATGTGTGTCCATAGAGACCAGAGCAGCACTCAGTCCCTGCAGAGATGTGCCACTAAGTGAACAGTTATAAAATAATATAAATTTTTAGGTTGGAAAAGATCTTTGGTCATTGAGATCATTAAGACCAGTCATCAATGCAACACAAACAAATCCACCACTAAACCATGTTGCTCAGCATCACATCTACACAGCATTTTCTATTTTATAATGCTTATTAAAATATAAAGGACACATGCAAAAGGAATTGTAAGCTGGTGATGTTACAGAGAAATTGTGGTTGGTAGAGGAAATCAGTGACAGAAAAGCAATATTAAGAACTATAATCTTAAGCACATCTCTATGCCCCAGGGCAGCAATCTGCATAGGTTCATTCAGGACTTAGAACCTTCTTTTCAAGCATCGTTCTCATGCTGTCTTGCATCATATGCAAGATACTGCAAGATTCTCTTAATGGACAAACCTCACTACCCACAATTCTCACTGCTTCACTCAATTCTTTATGTCTTAGGAACCAAACGGGAAGTTTGTCTCCACAGGCTACTGAGGGTGGCTTGTTTAATTACCTCTGACCTTAGATAACTCATTAAGTGCCTAAGAAATATCGTCCTGCATACCCACAACATATGTTCCTTCCTGAAACCATGAAACCTTTCCATGAAACTTTGTTGTTTCCAAAGGACTACACTGGTAGTAGGTGTTGTCTGGAGTTTGAGATGTTCTTCACACACTGATAAGTCATTTAGTGAAAGTGTAACCAAGTCTAAGAAACTGAGTCTCCTGCCAACAAAACCAGGGTGTCCTCTGGTCCAGAAGCAGGCAAATGTAGAAGTGCAGGCACTATATGACAGACAGATAGACAAAGGGATTGAGGATTCGTGGGAATTCTCAAGGGTTTGGGGAGTCTCAGAGGCAGACACAGGAAAGGAGGGAGTTCTGGAAGGAAAAGGAGACACAGAGATATGAAAGAGGAAGGGAAGTCAGCCAGACATGGGGAGCATGTAAAAGAAAGACTGGAGGGTGTAGAGAGGAAATCCTAGAAGGAAACCAGAGAAAAAGAAGGGGAGCATGGAAAAGCCTGGGAGGCAGGGAGAGGGAAGTATATTTTCCACGTGAAATCTGCACACTGGGGCAGTACAATAGGTGCTGTAATCTCCATGTGGTGGGACACGGGCCTGGAGACGACTGTGCAATATGCCTTAGAGATTTTTCTTACTTTCATTGTTTGCATTGACATTGTTGCCGTTGGAACGGGGAGCTATGTCGGGCAGCTTCTCCACTGAGTGTTTCCTCAAATTCTCCATCGATACAGGTTTAAATGGCTCCCGGCCAACACACACCAGCACGTTGGGGCAGTGAAGCAGAGCCTGCATGCTGTCGATCTAGAAAGAGAAGATCAAGAGGGTCACCATGAGCTGGTAGAGCAGAACTAGGTTTTGCCTTCCAGGTGCAGACGTTTAGATGTCACCTATAATAAAATAAACATGGTTCTGGAGAACTTCAGGGTCTACCAGACTCCATTGGCAGGTTCTGTTGAAGTATTCTTCCATTGAGACTTGCTGTGTTTTAATCAGATCTCTTAAGATACAGAAGAAACAGGATAGATTGCCTAAGGGAGAAGGTGTATCAGTTATTCCAAGGTTTTATGTATTCTCAGCATAATCAATGTGGTAGTGAGGAAGAAGGTGGAACTGGAGGTCTTCTTGGTTTCCCTTACAGAGAATTATGCTCTTTAGTTCTTCCTGTATGGGACAGCAATTATTACCCAGTAAATTCTACATTCCAAGTTGACTATTGGTCCTCTTCCTTCCTCTTTTCAGGAAAGGACAAGAACAGAAACTTGCTCAGTTCCTCAGACTGCTACAGCAGGAGAATATCTCTAGAGCTTACGAGGATTCACCAATATGAAGTGACCATGCAGGGGGCTACCAAGTCGTTAGCTATCACCAGTGGTGGGCTGAGCACTATCTTTGCCCATAAAATGCACTCTGACCTCACCGTGTCACTTAATCATCAACCTTTTAACTAGCAACTGAGTATGGAAGAGAACAAATCTCAGAGGAGCTGTGCTGACAGTTTGGCAGTTGTCACACGTGCCTGGCATAACAGTGTGTGAAGAAAGGGCCTCATCCTCTAAGTCTTGCTGTGTAGCAAAGCAGTGAAGAATAGGATCCCTGGGATAGCCCCAGCTCTCAGTCTGTGAAATTGTTTTTTAATCTTTTAGTGAGACCTTTTACTGTGTCCTCATATGAGTATAAAAAATATAAGGGTAAAAAGGAGAAAGATAAAAGGAAATAAAGGAAGAGAATAAAGAAAAAGAAATATTAAATCCCTTCCAACCTTAATGGAAATCAATCTGCCTTTAAAACCTCCCTAAGTTTAGGAACTATACCTGTTTGCAAAGGACATTTTCTTCAGTGAAATCTATTTTTTTTGCCCAGGATATTTCCTCACACTGTTCTGTGTCTGTACATAGCTACTTCAATCACACTCATCACCAGTGCCTTGTGTGTGCAGAAAATAGATGGTGCCAATGACACAGCTTCAGGAATCAATGGAGCTGAGCCAGACAAGTTATTGAATTTATATACATTGCACAAAACAAGTATTGTCATATGGAATACACTTTTGTTATGTGGCTTAAAATTGAATGTTCGTCACGTAGGAACTCTGGCATCATCAGCTCCTTATCAGTGTTTTTACTTATAATATGGCTTTTCTTCCTAATAACTTTCAACCTTAATCTCTTTGAATTAATAAGTGTAGCGATTAATCTAAATTTAGAAAACTAGCACTTTATAACACTTCATGGTTAAAACCGTTTTGGTAGTTAGAAATGCCATTGGATGTTTCCTAACAGGTAAATAAATCATTTTTCTCACATTGATTTCTCACATCTTCTCTTTTGTCAGGGCAGCAAAACGCTGCAGAGTTGGGATGATAGTTCACCTCAGTTTGCTCAGCACAGAGCTTCCCACACTGGTGCATGAATCCCATCCTCTCAACAACTCATCACTCCATTGGCCATACAGTGGACATCTGTCTTTGAGGCAATCAATATGGCATTATTTACTAGCACTAAATGATCTCCAAACAGTAATTTCTTTCTTAGGTGTTTAGCAACTTGCAGCTTGCTCAGTGTGTCCCAGGATAAGGTCTATGAGTTGCTTATCAGTTTTTAATTATATATAATATTAAAAAATAAATATTTAGAATCATAGAATGGTTTGTGTTGGAAGGGACCCTTAAAGATCTTCTCCTCCAATGCCCCCTGCACTGAGAAGGGCCATCTGCAACTAGAGCAGGTTGCTCAGAGCCCCAGCCAACCTCACCTGGAATGTTTCCAGGGATGGTGCATAAGAGCTCCTTGGAATGATTAGGAGAGATGTAGACATCTAAGCTAAGGCAGATTAACTCCAGCCAACGTGACCACTTGATAATTATCAGGAAGCATCATCTGAGCTGTATATTGAATATCAGTCTCCAGGGTCCAGGCCTGTGGTCCTTCTGGAAGGCCATATTATTTCAATTAATTGGTGCTGTTAATTGCTCTTTTAGGAATACAATTAAAATTAACTTCACCTGTATAATATCAAATGAAGCATAGTCACAACATAAGTAAAATAAGTAACAGAATATGCTGGAACAAACTTCATAGGTCTGTTCTGAATCAAGGAGACCATCATTGCAGTAAGTATTACATTATTTTAGAGTCTTCTAAATTTCATGCAGCCAGCAAAAATCCAGAAGTTCAGAGACTGTTGTGGTCTGATCTTTATTGGATTGGGTTTTTTAAAATTTATTTATACTGAAAATTCCACTTAAACATGGGAAAACTGTGAAGGTGGCCAAATGCTGGAACAGGTTTTTCAGATATGTTGTTGAGTATTCTTGGAGATACCCAAAAACCAGAGGGACACCTGAACAACCTGAATCTAGCTGGACACCTGAACAACTTTCTCTAGTTGACTGTGCTTTGAAAAGAGGGGTTGGATGAGGTTAATTCCAGAGGTATCTTCCAACATCAGTAATAATGTGTTTCCATGATTCCGACATAGAATCAGTAGGAGAGCTGGTTGTATTTTTCATATGTATTTAAAAGCCAGCTAGATATGGTGTTTAAGCACATGGTGTAGTTATGGAACTGGTAGAGTTGGATAATGGTTGGAATTTATGATCTTAAAGGTCTTTTCCAACCATAGCTATTCTGTGATGCTGTGATTCTGTACTCAGTGGGCTGAAATAGACTCCTGTTAAAGTCTTAGTGTGTAATCTAAGAAAATGAAATTTCTCAATGTTACTGTAAAACCTGACCCAAATCCTACTGTAACCAATGGAGAGAAACTTGTTGACCTCTATAGACTCCAGATCAGGAAGAGCACTATGGAGTCTATGAGTGAAGTTCTGAACCAGAAAACAGAAAATGTAATGCCAAGACTTGCCTCCATTGAAGTAGTTTTACTCAGATCAGTCAACTTCTGGCCCACAAACCACTGTTGTGTCTTAAAGATCAGGTGCTGCCATGTGAAAAAAAAAAACCCCTGCAATTTACTGTACATTAAACTTTTATGAACAGAGTCTTCCAAGGAAATGTCAACTGTGTCTTTAAGTTTCATTAAAGTCTTTGTACTTCTGACAATAAAATTATGATCTTTTAAAACAGTAAAACTTCTGTTCCTGTGCATACTTCATTATCTCATAACCACAGGAACTCCCTGTCACAGTGGGATATGTCGGGTATGGATTGGTTCAAATTCAGTTAAAATATTTCTTTAGACCTTATTCTAAGTCCTACTGGGAAGGCCACCATGTGTGAGGTGCAAAGAAAGGAGATCCTCTTTTCTGATCTATAGTTTGGGGGTTGTTTTTTTCTTTTTTTAAGTTTGGGTGCTATCTTTTGGAGGATGGATTGTCTCCATTGATCTATGGATGTTACTGTGGAGTACCTCACATAAAGGGGCTGTGATCTCAGCAAGGACCTCTAGGTGCTACTGCAACACAGTTAATAATGTCATTGATTTGAAGAAATGTCATTGAAACTGAAGAAAGACAAACAGATCATCTCTAAAATAAGGAATCCATGTAGAATAGCTACCTTCTGGCTCTTCTCAGAGAAGAAGGAACCTTCATAAACCTTACTCACCCCAGAAGCTGAATATAAATAGCAGTTTCTAATGAAGGTAAGAAGTTTGCTTCTCCTTTGCTGGCTACCAGGCAACCAAAGACATTTAAGAAATAGAAAGGCAAACTGGAGAAATAATGCAAGACACAGTTGAGATCACAAGTCCATGAGCTAATCCACCTTCCAAAGCAGTGCAGAGATGCAAGGGAGAAACAGGAAAAGCTTGGAGCAGACATGTTGAAGAAAAGGCTAACGGGCTGAGTTCATTGCCTGTCATGCTGACTCATTGCCTCGTGTGATCTCATTGGTTCCCTTTCTCCTTCCATTCAGATTTACAACTCTTCAGAGTGCTCATCTGTTTTGTAGTTCTGCTACATTCAATCCAGAGGGATCCGAGCGCTTTACTGGGGTATCTCATTCTAACAATAAAATGGTTTTGTGTTTTATTCATGCAAAGAAGTTGTTTGCCCTTCCCCAGATTTTGCACTGGAGGAATTAGAGAATGGTTCTCCTGGGGAGTGTTTTTTTAGAGTTATGCTAATCTGTTGGTCAGAAGGTGAATCATGGGGTGTTGCCACTCCATGCCCACATTCATATAAGCAAATTAGTGGAAGAAAACAAGGAGGAAGGTGTAGGAAAGTGCATTACTTGACCTCACTTTCTCTAACATCAGCATGGGCAACCTCCTCCACACCCTAGCACAGTGGAACACCCCTTTTCCCAGCTGTGGAGAGGCTGGTTGATGTGGCATGGGTGTGTAGTTGGTAAGCAGCCAGAAGGCTCAGGCTGTCACATCAGAAGGAATGCAGAAGAGCTAATGTTGAACTTAAAGTAGGGAATTATTGCATAAAAATTGATCTAATCCTCTACAAACCGTAGCACCTGATTAGTCCAGAAGAGACTACACAGCATCTCCTCCATCTCCTACAGCAAATAAAAACTTACATGGTCTCTCACCCATCCAACCAAATATCAGGTCCCAAAGTCGACATAAAGGAAGCAGGAAAGATGCCAGTGTCCCAAGCTCCTGCAATAGTAGGTAATCTACTAAACATAAATTACGCTCCTCTACCTTTATTTGATGATTTTATCATGGGAATATGATTGAGTCCCTTACTCCAGATGCTGAAATGCAGCAATATAAGATGATTTGTCATATCAACACTTCTAAAGTGTTGCACAAGAAAGACATGGACTTGTTGGAGCAGGTCCAGAGGAGGCCACAAAAATTATCTGAGAGCTGGAACCCCTCTGCTGGGAGGCCAAGCTGGGAGAGCTGGGGGTGTTCAGCCTGCAGAGGAGAAGGCTCCAGGGCCTTTCAGTGCTGAAGAGGGGTCTGTAAGAAAGCTGGTGACAGACTTTTTAACAGGGTCTCTTGCAACAGCACAAGGGGTGATGGTTTGACACTAAAAGAGGAAGATTTAGACTAGATATAAAAAATATGTTTTCTTTTTTTTTTTTTACATTGTGGGTGGTGAGATCATGGCCCAGGTTGCCCAGAGAGGTGGTCAGTGTTTCCAGGTTATCTCTGGAAACACTCCAGATGACTTTGGCTGTGTCTCTGAGCAACCTGCTCTTGTTTCAGTTGACCCTGCTCAGTGCAGGGGGGTTGGACTAGGTGATCTTCAACAGCTCCTTCCAACCCAAAACTTTCTATGATTCTATGTTTCTAAAAACATCAGCAACTTCCAGAACTTTTCAGACGTGCTGTCTAGTTTTCTAGTTTGACCACTGTGTAAAGCTGCATGAAAAATGATAGCTTTGGGAGTTGTGATCTGGAAATCAGGCCATGAAGCATTCAAACAGCCAAGTAAAATATGTGTAAGATAGAGGAATAATGTACTGTGCTGCTTTCTCAGCCAGCCACAGGGAAAGATCATGTTTAGCTACTGCATTGCTGGCAGCTTTTTCTGGAGTACTCACAGATGCCTTTTCCCTCTGTGTGACAATTCACAGATGAATAAAGAAAACGTTCTGAGTTTGGCCCTGGAAATAGTCTGGATGAGCATGTCTTTCAGCAGCCCAGGAGAAATACTACAATCAGAAGTTCAGTGGCCATTGGAAATCATCTGTGTAGTGGCAGAAGAGAAACACTGCATGGAAAAAAGGGAAGGAAGATGAATGACTGGAAAAAAAAAAAAAAAAAAGAAAGCAGAAAAGCTTTTGAGGAACAGGTCAACTAAAAGGAGAAGAAAACTGATTTTCAGCCTGGTTCCATTTGGAAGACCAGATCATACGAAGGGTGTCATCTATGGAGGATTAGTTGGTTCCTGACGATGATGGGAAGATTCCTGAGGATATACACTGAGTGCTGGATTGAGCTGGGGAGGTCCCCACATCACACTGATTTCATATGGAAGCTTCTGATGGCCTTTTCTCTACCCACTCACCCTGTCAGCTCAAAATGAGATCTGAGACTTGTTCAAGTCACAAATCAAAAACTGCTGTTGAGGGTGCACATTTCAGCATAAACGAGAGGAAGACATTTCTTAGAAAGTTTTTGCTGCAGGTATTTTCTACCTTCTGAGAGGCTGCAATTTCTCACTGAAATCAGAGTCCAGCACCTGCTCCTTTGTCAACAGGTTCATTAAATCTGGTCCATCCAACATCAGGATTTGAAAATCATGAGTCAGATTAACATCTACCCCACCCCAAATTGTTTGTCCTTATCCTTTCCAAGGTCAGCTCAAAAACTGACAAGACTTGAAGAATGCTAAGAATATGGTTCTTGTGATTAGCCTTGTGGTGACTGATTCAGTGGGAAGGGTAGGTTACTGAGTTCAAGCTTTTCCCTGTGACCATAGGTTCTCACTTACTTACTGGTTTTATATGGGGAATAGCTACATCATGGATGAAAAGTTACTCCAGATGGTACCTGTTGGGGGGAAACATAGAATCTTTGAGTGGTAAGGGACATTTAAAAGTCATCTATTCCAAGATCCTTGTACTGAACAAGGACATCTGCAACTAGAGCAGGTTGCTTAGAGCCCTGGCCAACCTCACCTGGAAGGTTTCCAGGGATAAGGCATTACCACCTCCCTGAGCAACCTGAGCCAGGGTCTCACCACCCTCAAAGTGAAAAATATCTTCCTTCTCTCTAGTCTGAATCTCCCCTTTTAGTTTAAAACCATCACCCCTTGTCCTGTTGCAACAGACCCGGCTAAGTGGCTGTTCCCTCTAAGAAGAAACATATGTAGCTGAAGCCCATGGTTTGATGGAGTAAGTTTGTTGTTATTTGTTTCAATTTGAGAAGTTTGTGGTTTAAATGTGAGAGCCAGAAGGTTGTTTATTTCTACAAATTAGAAGTAACTCCCCTAATGTTAACTGACTTTATTTTAGGAAAGATGTAAGTTGAAAGAGAGCAGGACCTTGCTAAGTGTTGCAGCAGAATCCTTTGACTTCTCTGTTCAGGAAGAAGAAAATCAATGGAAATGTAAAACATCCTCTCTTTTCCTCACCTATTAGTGGAAAAATGTCAAAATTTGCATTTGAAAAATGAAAATTTCCTGTGAAAAAGCCTTTCCTGCCAAAATTCCTTGCAGAAACAGTGATTTCTACTTGAAGTCCTCGAAAAAAATTCACAGTTTTTCCAGGAGAGGGTGGAATTCTGCTATTATTTGTACTCCAGGTAAATGAATAAGTAGAATCATTGTGTTCATAAATATTATTGCATATACTCAATAATATGATTGGAAATGTCTTTGCCCTGGATTAAATTCAAAAGAATTAGAAAGTAATTACACTTTGCTACTTTGTTATTGAAAGAACAAAAGCTCCTCGGGGTAAGGGAATCATTTGCATTCGGTATATCTTAGATAAGAAAGTATTAGATTTGGTATATGGTAGATAAGAAAGTGGCTATCACACGGGGTCCATTTAACTACATCTTGTAAGGCACCGGGCCAAATGATTTCAGGGCATCTCAAAGGTTCATAAAACACACCTGGATATGAGTCTTCTCATGGATCAGGTTCATGGAAAGTTTTGCTGAGGTTTACAGATCGCTTGTGTAAATCTCGTTGGAGTCGTTGTGGTTTTGGCATGGAATCAGAGAATATTGAACCTGAAACCTGTGGTTTGTTTTTAGACTATGAGTCATACACATGGTGGGTGGAAAAGTGGTACAGCTCACTCGATAACAACGGTCTGCACCAGATGAGGGGCTGAAATGGGTTACAATCATTCATACCTGAACAGAGCATGAAACCGAGCGTCGTGGTGAATATGTCAACATGGAACCAGAAAATCAACTATGCTAAAGAGAAAAGTTATCACCTTTCTTCTGTTATTTTCCGTACACACACCATGTTTTAAAACAGCTTATTTGCCTCCGTGTATCCTATTTCCGTGTTACACTTCTATCAGGGCCTTGATGACACCTGTCATTAAGACAGATGAGCTTGGTAAACAACCCAAACATGAGTGGCCTAAAGGATGCCTGTGGGCAGTCGACAGATGTCCTAGAAATGGCTTTATGGATGTGTAAATCTGAGTCAGGAAATATGTCAGACAAGCCTGTTTCCTGGCCTTGCACCCGAAGGTCACTGTAACGCAGTCATTATCATCAGGAATGATTTAGTAATAATAGTTAGGCCAATACCTTTACTAATAACAGCTAAAAATAAAAGTTGTGTCTTTACTGCTAAATTAAACAATTCTGGATCCAGGGCACTGGAACAGAATTGCCTGTACTGATAAATTGTTCGAATGCTCTTTCTACATGGTCTGCAATTCCTGGGCAGATGTAGGTGTTAACATATGCTAGGGACCTCTCCTAAGAAGTAACTTGAATGTGGCCACACAATTTTAGAGGCTGTGGGAATTAGACCCTCTTTTGGAAGCTGCATGGTGTGAGTATTTATAGATAGTGCCATTTGATGTCCGGGTCAGAGCATGTAACTGTAATCATCAAGTACCAGTAGCTGTGATAAGGGTTCTGTCTACAATAATATCTCCAGCCCATGGTGCTACATCTGGCTGAGGAAGCCTGCAGGTTGCTGGAGACTGGGAAGATCCACTGGGGAAAGAATCACTTCATATATGATTCTATGATTCTTCTGTCATTCCCCAAGACTGCTAAACTCGACCACTTCCAAAGATGGCTGGATTTGACCCAGAACAGTTAGTTTTGCCACAGCACCTAGTTTGTCTCATTCAAACTCCACACAAACACAGAAGAAAAATGAGGGACCTTACCCCAAGGTGCTTCTAATAACTAATCCTTTACAGTCTCTAGTTAGTGGTGCCTGAGGAAGCATTCCTGAACTCACGATCGCTCCCCTGATTATTAACTCACACAGCAATTCTCTGATGCCTCGAGGAAAATTAGTTGCATACAGTGCTCATTCTGCAGCCTTTGCTCTTGTAGAGTCTAAGGCAAAAGACACTTTTTCTGGTGGTCTGCTCTGCCATTCTGCATAACAGACTGGATCAGATTCACTCATTAAATATAACAACTTATGGTCGAGTGTGTCCAAGCAAAAAAAAAAAACCCCAAACATCCAAGTCTTGGCCAGGCTCCAAGAAACATAAAACTAGCCACATCACTTGGAAAACTCTTTTGACAGTTGAACAGATCCCATTTGAGAAGCTCATGGTAATTGCCACCCATATCCAGAAACTATGTAGACTATTTGCCATAGCACAATGTGGTTTCAAAGGCCATACGAGAAGGAGTCTTGGACTTTAAGGAAGAAATTGGTTTTTTGGTATTGTTACAATATAAGACAGTAAAAGGAAGGCCTAGTGATTCAAGAGTAAGTGCAGAAATCAGGACATCTGTGACTAGACACATAGTCATGTTACTGGGTTCCTGTGACTTAAAGAAGTCTTAATGACTCTTCAGCTGGTGGACCCTGGATAATTGCCATTTGTCAGGGAAATCCTCTGTTGCTGTGCAGTCTCTGCCACGTAATCCTACACGTCATTTTGTGTAGTTTAATTGTCTGTGAGGATTTCTGGCTTTTCTATGATCTCTGTCTACCCCTTTGCTCCTAGAGACATTCTTCCCTCTCCAGAGGTAGGTGGTAGGGATCTGCACATAGGTGCACTCATGTAATTTAGACCATGGAGAAAGAAAATCGACTATATTGTTTAAGAACTTCCCAGAACAGATAAGAAAGCAATCTGATGGATAAAATAACCTACAAATCACAGTCTACTTTTCTTTTTTTTTTCATTAGGATACCTGCTCTTAGTAGAACACCTGTTTCTTTTTTATTTTAGGACTGATGCCTTCAGTTAAAACTCAGAAAGAAGCAATTTGTCAACTGTCTCATCAGCCCAGTGGTCTTCAGATGCAGAGTCCCATGATTTATGTTTACTAATACTTAAATATCTGTAGTACTTTAAAACAAGTGTATGAAAACTTGGACCTGAGTTAGTTTTAGGTGTCTAGTTTAAATCATTCTTCTGATTTTCTACAGTTAATGAAGAGAGACCAACAGGGAAAATAATCCCTCATCCTAAATGCCTAGTAAGATGATCAGCTTTAGATGAATTAAGTCCAGACCTGTCTATCATTTAGTGCACAAACTTGCACAAATAAAATTTCACTGGCAAGTTAATGACATGTCAGTGTTAACCTAAATAACAGATCTCTCTATTTGGACAACACTTCCAGTTAATCGCCTGGAAGAACAGAACTAGTGGCTTGAGCTGAAAAGTACTATATGATTTACAATTTTTACTTACTGAAAATTTGACTGATTTTTCTAAGCCAACTAAATTTCTCTCCAGTCCCATAGTCATCAAATTACTAGTTTGATTTAGAAACTAGCAACAAAAATCATGGTTAGTTTGGGAAGAGGACATCTTGGCCTGATGAAATCAGTGCCCATATACTTAAACACCTATTCATTTCTCTGGGACTAGCTCTTCCTTCCTAGCAGGCAGCTAGTTTACTGAAAACTTTTGTGAAGTAGGCAGACTATAAAAGGAAGAAAACACTTATTTCTGCTTTTCCAAATCAATACTACAGGAAAGAAGCACAAAATAAGCCTATTTCATACGTATCTAAGTTTATACCCACAAAAAGGTATAACAGAAATCCAAAGATTTGTCATTTTTAAGCGTTCTAGTTTTACTCAATATTAAAACAGGGCCACTGGACAGTATTTGCCAACCATACATTGTGTTAAAGGGGTGATTTAACGTAAGATTCAAGTTTAGATCTGGAGTTACAGAAGTAGAATAAAAACCAAGAAGAAATTGAAAGAGCAACACTCGCAGGTCTATGAATAGCACTGTCATTGATGGAAGAGATCGATTCACCTGTAGGGGAGATTTTTTTGTGTTCAGTTTGCAAGAGCTCAAGAGAAAACTGGCATCAAAAGAGACTCTGTGAAACTACTATTAAATTCTGTGAATACTGTTATTCCAATACAATCAACCAGTAGTCCTGATGCATTGCTTAGGAATGAGTGTTAGTACTTTCAGCTAATCTGTAAATTTGCAGGAATAAATGTCAAAAGTTACTGTTCCCCTCAGTGCTAGCCCTCTTAAGAAGTAAT
This sequence comes from Ceyx melanurus, assembly GCA_024611195.1. NCBI lineage: Eukaryota > Metazoa > Chordata > Aves > Coraciiformes > Alcedinidae > Ceyx > Ceyx melanurus. The sequence continues at coordinate 38,102 of JANHGL010004880.1, read as the reverse complement.
GGCTTCTGTAATAGGTGTTGCAAAACATTTAGGTAGACGTGTCATAAAAGAAGTTCACATAAGTATTAAAAGATAATTTGAATTATTATTCAAAGAGAATAATATGAGAGACAAAGAGATAGCCCAAAAGAATGAAGCATCCAGACACCTTTGAATAGTCATGGAAGAATGGAGGTTTGTTTTCACTGTCTCCCCATAAGCTAAAGGATTTGCATCACAGGGAATGCAAATGCTGACGTGATAACACCCAATAGAATAACTGACAGGCACCAGGTATCAGAGATACTTGCCTTCTTCCCATCAGCAGTGTAGAGCTTCTTCACTGGGAATTGCAGGATCTCTGAAATCTCATCCAGGAGTGTTTTGAAACTCCTGGCATTTCTGCGGTTCAAGATAATTGAGCGTCGAAAACCACTTTCTCCATTCTTAACTAGAGTGATTTTCTTGGGTATTCTGGGGCCATGCTGAGTGAAAGGTGTGGAATAATCTTCAAGCTTGCCCTCCTGAACTATTCTTCTCACAGTACTGGAGGGACGACCATATCGTGGAGGGACTGGCCTGGGTCCCCCAGAAGTAATGGCAATAGGCTTGACATATTTTTTGTCAGAGCAAAGGTACCATCCACCATCCTCCAGCTGGTCCAGCTCACTGATGCAATGTATTCCTCGTGGAGTGGTGATGGTCCGTACCCCAAATGGCAGTGGCACCCGATGAGAGAGGTCATCCATGAGTGCATTGAAGCTCTTGAAGCTTCGCTGGTTGATGGCCATCTTGACTCCTGCAAACTGAGGATCTCCACTCTTGAAGAAGGTTATTTTTTTGGCTGGAGCTACCCTGGTGACAGTGCTTGTCCGAGCCAGGGAGGGAAGGGGCTGCTCATAGTTGTAGGAGCTGTTGGTTGACACGTCGTCAGCAGGCACCTGAGTCATCCCTCTGGCTTAAAGTTAACTACAAGAGAAGCAAAAACAGAGTAGGGTTTGAGTCATGTAGAATTAGCAGCTGACCAGCAGGCAAAGTTTGTTCTCCTCACAACAGTTTTACCACCTATGATTGTACCAGCATGGAGTTATGTGGACAGGCACCAGTAGGAACAAGGGAACAGATCTATGCTCCTCACAGCTAAACCGTCCTTGTCCTGCAAATGCCAGTGAGAATGGGATCAGTGTTAGTCACCCCCGAGGCACAAAAAGCATGAGTCAGACCCCAAGCAAAACCCACAAAAACTGATATTTGTGTACTGATGTCCTTTGGAGTTTTGTGTCTTCCTTGCTTATATTTTTGAGGTTTTCTCTGAAGCAGAGACAGTTATTATATTGATTTCATTTTCACAAGCAGAGCACCGAAATTCTCTTGTAACCCTTTAACGCCATGAACTTGCTCATCGCTAAAACCAAGCAAAAACTGAAATTCATGTAGCACACAACCAGCCCTGTGTCCTGAGGGGCAGGGGACCCTGATTTCAGAGCAGCTTTACATGGTCATGCCATAGCGTGCTGAAGTGTGGCTGAAAATCCATGGCAGTTATGTAAACGAATAACAGTAAGAAATATCACAAGACCTCAGAGAGAACTACAAAAGTTGACTCTGTTAAACAGTGGGGCAACTTGAAATCAGCCTGCTAAGTGCAGGTGTGAGGAGAATGCCCAATTTGTGCAGGTGTCCTTCATTTTTAAAGTCAAGCTGACTTTGGGGGTTGAATTTTGGTGGTTGAACCTCATTTTTTGGAATACAAATGCTTTTAATATCTTTGCCATGATAGAGACAAGTGAAAAAGAGACTGGACTTTACTATTTCTTGCTTGTTCTTATCAAATGCATTGCCTTGGAAGTCAATCACTAAAAAATTCAAGATCCCAATGGAATGAAAATACAATGCCAACAGAGAAGACACTGGTTTTGGGAAAAAAATCCTAAAAACAACAAAACAAAAACAAACAAAACTCCCACAATATTTACAGCTGCTGTAATGAGTACAACAAACTTTCATGAATATGGAGAGTGATTCCAATGTTCTCTTAGGTCATTATTCAGACTTAAACAGAGGCTCTCAAATGGCATTTAAAGAGGTTATCTTGTGATCAGAAGTTACATGATAAGCAGCAAACCATTGTAATTGTCAGTAAGGAATCCAGCAGCTTGCCTTGTACCTTACAGAAGGTGGTTCTGGCTTCAAGCACCTACATCTAATTTATTTCCCAAATTATGTTCTTAGTTGGCTACAGTACTCTATGGCAACTTTAAATAAAAATCTCTTATAAGAAAGAAATTAGTTTAGTGTTCACAAATGAGTTACAAAACAATAAATATATTTCTAATGGCACGTTTCCTCCTAGTTACACTTTTTGCAGCAGCTGAATAAAGTTCTAGTTTCAACAAAAGAGTCATGCTACTCACAAATTATTCTTTGGAGGACCAGTTTGGTGACCACTGTAATTAATGGGAATTTTGTCTTTGATTGCAGGGGTGCGGCATTCAAAAAACTATAAATGCTGATTTTCTCCATCATTTGGAACAAAACCATTATTTTCTTACTGTGCTACTCTCAAGTGAAATATCTGTACACTTTGTACTACAGCAAATTCACTCCTGCAATAAATGGAAGTTTAACCTCAGCTAGGTGAGAAAAGACATTAGGCACTATTTGAAATACTATTTTTTTTTTTACAAATCTCTGCTTTTTTATGTCCATGCACACTGACAAACATTTCTGTGTGATTTATTCTTTCCACGCACCAAGCAATTATTAACTTATTTATTTCCCAGTTAAAGGTCAATCCATCACTCTATCTTCCATGGAAAAAAAAAATAATTAAAAAAATCTCATTTCTCTATTTTTCAACAGCTTTTAGAAAGGTGGCTTTAACTTTTCCTCCACGAGTCCCACATTGCAGCTTTCAGACACCAGCAGCATAATTTCCAAACAAACTCATTATCCAAATTGTAGTCCCAGGGCCAATGGTAGTCCACAGTATACTGGCTGCACTCCCAGAAATCTAACTGCTTCCCAGGGATTTATTCTACTTTTTTTCTTTCCAAGCTGTTAAATCATACTGAAACAGAGACCAAAAAATAAAATAAAATAAAGGATAAATCGTAACATACTTTTCAAACACTAAAGAACATTGCCCCTTAAGTTTTGAGTGATAGAACTGTCAACCCACCCAAACCTAGAGGGTCTATCAGGTCTGCTTTTATAAAGCAGGATATAATGTGAAGAAAGAACCTTCCACAAAAACCTTGCATTAAATATAAACAATTCCCACAGGGACAAGTTTTGGATTGTCCATCTGAAGTTTTAGAATAGAAAGGGGATTCTACTGTAGTTTTGTCAAGGCAACAAAAATGGTCATCTTGTCTAAATGCATTTTTTAATAGATAGGTAAGAGAGGAGTCTCACTGCATATTTTTGTACTTACGTTGAAATATTTCATGCCTCTTGCTCAAGATGACTCTTCCTTATAGAATATCCAATAGGTTAAAAATACATCAATTAAATACTTTAAATAAATAAATAAGAAAAAGAAACAGCCACCACAGCCAGCCAACCACCTCCAGGATCTCACGAGCTGGGCAATGCAGGGAAAAGCATTAACTGGTGACGTGCTGTCAATCAAACTGTCCTCAAAATGACTGAGCACAGCTTGGGGGGTTAATCAGGTCTGTGTTGCTAAGGATAGAAAGAAAAGCTACCTAAGCTGCTGGAGAAGGCTCTCAAATCCACTGGGGCTTTAGGCACGGTTCGCCCAATCCTTCTCCTGCTTGTGCCCATGGAACTCAGGTATAAATCTGACTCAGTGGCACTCCTCTCAAATCATACCAGTATAAATGAGAATGCAGTCCAGGCCAAAGAGCTAATATTTTCCTCTTGCAAAAAGTCCTGCAAAGATCTGGAAAACCTTCCTGAGACACTTCACTCACCAACCCTCCTGCTCAGCAACAATCCTTTGGAATCAGATTTATTGTTTGGATAACTCCAGGGAAATCAGTGGTTATAGACTAAATATGAGGGTAATAATTAAGGATTTGTGTATGTTTTGTTACTTCTCAGCCCTGGCAGATACCAAAGTCAGAGTCTCAGATGAATGTTTGAAGGCAGGATCACTGAGATTTGAGCATAAAATAAAGATAGACAAGTAGCCTGTGAATGACAGATAATGGGAACTTACTTTTCTTTCATAATTTACCTGTGAGAGCCTTTCTGTTTTCTCTCACACCTCCTCTTTGTGAGGGAAACATACACACATGACAATAAATATGGATAAAAAATGTTAAGTTGTATATCAGTACAAAATCAGTGGGAAACCTCATTTTTCTATGCACTGAAATTCTTGTCTTTCTGCAATATTAAGTGCTTATTTATATTTATTAAAAATAAATTACAA